>JAQIVZ010000303.1:0-80209 GCA_034700945.1 Arrhopalites spinosus
AGTCAACAATCAGACTAGTTTCGGGTTTCAGAAAAATAAGTCAATTATTTCATTTCCAATAGGTTGAAAAGCTGCTCTTTTTAGTTTAGCTTTAATTTAAAACATGGAAAATAATTATTTTAAGAAATATTTAAGTATTAGTGAGACAGCTAATTTTAACTTTGTTCATTTAGCCGTCGTTTTGTACATTAATAATATTTTTTGTATCAACAAATTCAACTGATTGTAGAAATGTGACCTGTAAGCAAATGACCTGGAATTTTAAAAAGGCCACATTGTGTCAAATTAAAAAAATGCCGCTTTTCAGGTCAACTATTTTATGGAAATGTCATTATTAATGACATTTCCCATTATGACTCATAATGACTCATTATGGTGTGTTAATTTTTTATAAATTATTAAAATAAGCAGTCATCATTAAGTACTTAATCAAAACTAAACTGATGATTAATTATTTACGTTGATAACGTCAAATTCATAGAGAGAAAATCTATGATCCATAAGATTTAAAATGGAGAAGAGCGGGATGTGACGGAAGCCAAAAGTTTTTTTCTCTCTTTTTTTTATTTCATTGCAATTAAGAATTTAGACTTCTTGTTAATGTTAAAGTCAAAATGAACGATAGAAAGCTTAGCCCGTCAATTTCTCAAGATTCAAGAAATGTTCGCAATGTTAGTGGCGGCCAAGCATCATCTCCTCACAACTTTAATGTAAGTCCATTTAAAATTAAAATTACTTACATAGTAAACTATCAATAGTTTTAGATGTTTTAAAATATGTATTACTTTTTAAAATTAACTTTCAGATTGCCCAATTAGTCCGTGTCATTCAGAGTGAGCACAATTACGCTCTTCCATTAATTCCTGTTGAAAAAAAAAGTCGATGTTTTCCAGCCCGATTTTTGTTTCAAGACTTAGCAGAGTTTATTAATGTGCCGGAGCCGAAATCTAAATTAGAAAATTTACTGACAAGGTAAATATTATTTACAAAAGTTTGTAAACTATAATTATTTTGTACATTTGTTTTTTTAAAAAACTAATCTATAATATTATGAACTTTTTAGGAAATCTCCAACAAAGAAATCTCTCAAATCTAAAACACTAGAAGAGAATGATATTGATATTGATGTGACAACAGTTGATGAAGATCCACGAGTTCAATATGATGGAGTAAAAGCTAGACATTTAATGGGCGAATGTGAGCGACATGTCATTTTTGCTCGTTTGGCAATGCATGATGTAGCTGAAGATTGGGAAGATCGAATTCTAAGGTTAGTTAAAATTAAAGTCTTAGTTATTTATATTACTTTCATAAGTACATAAATTAATTTGTACTACAATTAAATTATGATTGTAGGACGGGATGGACCAAGCCTCAAAAGAAGTTATTTAATAGAATGCTCAAAATACTTCATGCCGATCATTTGGCACGATTGACTTATGTTGGGAACAGTGTGGAACCGATACAGAGAAGATTATCAATTGACAAGACTGCTCGAGATGTTCGTTGTTTGTTGACCGATTTTTGTTGGGACACAAAATTGACACAGTGGCTTCATGGTGTACTAGTAGACAATCTTAGTTTAGACTATTTGTCCGCTTATTTGGATATTCTTCAAACTCTCAAGGCCAAAATTCCTGCTCTCATTGATCGTATGATTCTTCTTTCAACAACAAAAGGAGGAGTTGGCAATCGAGGGAACTCGGATGAGTCAGATCAATTGAATGCTGAAGCTTTGAATTTATTATTAAAACGACAATGGGATCCATTTGCACCCATTCGGTAATTTTATTTAAAATTTATAAGTACTTATTTGTACCTATTAAACTTTTATATGTTCAAGATTATAATAGTTCGTGGTACTAATTTAATTTTTTAAAAATAGAGTCAACCAATTCAGTCAATCAATTCAATCGTCCAAATACAAGAAACTCTCGGTGGCTCCTGTTTTTCTCATCGTACCGTCAGGACCTGGAAATACCAACATAATTTGTCATTATCGACAAAAGAGTCTCATATCTCTTCTATCCGGCCTGGGAAAAGTCATTTCAGTGACTCTAAGTTCACAAACGGCCAACAAATTAAATGTTCATGTGTACAGTGAACGAATGTTGACAACTTCAAAGAAAAAGTTACAGGAAGTGATGGCATCGTGTCCCGAAAAACCAGTCTACGTTGTGGGTTGGGGAAGTGGAGCTATTGTGGCTGCAACTATAGCAAAAACTGAGAAGGTGGCTGGTGTCATTTGTTTGGCCTTTCCTTGTGTTGGAACTTTTGGAAGTAGGGCGGATATTGATGATCCTTTGTATGACATGAAGGCTCCTACCCTATTTGTCATTGGGGACAGAGCTACTAATGCATCGTGAGTTTATGTCAATTTAATTAAATTCGTGTCATGTTATATTAAATACATTTATTTCTAATCTGTTTTTTTAAATTTGTAGTGTCACAGACATGGAGATTTTTAGAAAGAAACTCAAATGTGAAAATGCCTTGTCTATAATTTGTCACGCGGATGAATTTCTTCGAGTACTAAAATATCATCAGAAACAATTATTGGTGACTCAGTCTTACGTAGACAAGTGTATAGTTGATGAAATTGCTTGGTTTATTGTTAATCTACCAATCTTACAAGAAGAGCTCCGAATCCAAAGTAAAGCTATGGAAGATAGAGTATCTGACGGACCACAGATTCCCTCAAATAATTCTGCTAGTAAGAGGAAGGCTTATTATCGACCTCAAACGAGTACTAATTCTTCAAAGGACCCAAATTCCTCAAATTCCTCAAATTATGTCACGGCGTCACAACTTTTACAACAGAGTATGAAATTCCTACTATTTTTTATTTATTTAAATATTTGATTTTTTATAAGTTCCATTTACATAATTAGTCAAGTTGATTTCAAATGGATATTCTTTGAAATTTAATTTTAGATTTCAACAAGAGAAAACTTGAAGAGTCGTTGTCGCAGCCACATCCACTTGGTATGCGGAAGCCGGCTCTGGGTATCTCACCCCTTGCTAGACCATTTCCAAGTAAACTGGTCAAAGAATCTGACAGTCTCTCTTCGTTTGTTGGACCTTCTAAGATGACGACACTAAAAACAAATGTAATTTTTTTTCACATTTTTTAATTTTCTCATAAAGAAAGAGTGAAATTTCTCAATTTAAATTTCTTCTCATTACATTTTTCATTTATAACAATTTTGGATTTAAATTTTTAGATGCATTTGTCAACACAAAAGCCAAAATCACCAGAAAAATCAAAATTGAAATCAGGCTCCAATGTTCCTCAAGTTGTACGTAATGAGACTCCTAAACCACCTCAATCTTCAATGATTAGAGATACAATTCCGACGTAAGTAATTTTAAAGAATACATCAAAGCGTGTTATTTCAGTAAAAATATTTTGCTGGAAAAAGAAATAAAAATATTCATTATGATTTAATAGGATTGTCAGTAATCAACAAAAGAATGCTGCAGCGTTATCCATGCAACGAATAGGGGAAGAATATGCAAGTTCACAAATTCTTAAAAGAGCAATTACAGGAGGAACAACAACATCATCTTCAACTAGTCTCATGTCAGTACCTGGATTCAGTTCTGCCACCTCAGCTCCCAGTTCCATACCAGGTCTACCCAGTGACACAACAGCAATTTTATCCCCTCATCCCATTCAAATGAAAGCTTCAAATTCAGATATTCTTCGTCGATTTGCAGAGCAACAACAAGCTATTCAAGACAGTGAGAATAAGCAAGCATTGCATGACCTCATGAAACAACAGAAACAAATGACAACTCCTGCTCCCATTCCTAGAGATCCACAACAACAAGGCTCAAGCTCTACAAATATTGACAGTGCTACCATGACTGTTCGTGGACCATCACAACATTTGTATAGACCATTAAATCAAAGTCATAGTCAAACTGGTGTTGTGATGAATGTGACAGATAGACCACTTCCAACTCGATGCACTGATGACTCACTCTCTAATTTCAATGATGTAAACTCAAATCTTGGGCCGCATGGTCCAATTAATCGAGAATTATTTCAAACACTCAAATCAACTTTATCTTTGTCAAAAGATGTAAAAATGTACACTACACCAACAAGATATCCATCACCAATCCCAACTCAATTTCAGGTAGTTCGTTTGACAAAACCTTTGACCTCTGATGCTGGACCTACTCCAAGTATTCAAGCTCAGGGTCAACATGGTTATATTTCTATTCCCATTTCAACTTCTGCTACTCTTACTGCTCCTGCTACTCCCGCTACTACTTCTACTATTGCTGGCACATCTCAACAAGCCCAACAACAAGCGTCCTCTTATCCATCCAAATATTCTGTATTTGCATCAAAGGATAGACGAACGATGCAAAAATTCACGACCAATTTTCAACATAATAATGAACCAGTTTATGCTATACTCACACCAATTCCAACTCCAACTAGCACGTCTTTACTAAAATCTTCAGCAATCGCCGGTGAGGAACAAGGAGAAACTACAACAACGAAGCCACTTCCTTCGTTTGCTGTCATGTTGAAATCATCTTCACTCTCACCATCTCCACAGTCACCATGTCCAGTCTCATTAATATCTTCTATTGAAATGAGTAAAGGAAATAATGGTTCTCCTGTTGTTGCAACAGCAAGTTTACAATCTTCGTCTCTCACTGAAACAATTTCAAAACCTTTGGAAGAAGTCGAGAAAAATAATAGTCATGTCCAGTCTGATTCAACAAAAATTGAAGAATCTGGTGATAAAACAGAATGAGAAAGTATCAAAAAAGATAAACTGGAAAATAAGTTGGTGTATTTTATAAATACGCTTATGGCGTAATAAAGTCTAATTAGTTATTTATATTAAAATAATTAATGTATCAATCTTTTCCACGTAAAGTTTACTACCTAATGTATAATTGTGATAATTGATCAGTGTTTAAGAATATTGCAAATTTTGATTTTTTGCACTATAGTACTTCTTCACTAGTGAATCGTGTATTGTGTTTAATAATTAAACATAAAAGATTTTTGTAAACTCTATTATATGTAACAAGAGTAAACTTTTTCAAAACTGAAAGAATTTCTATAATAAAATAAGCATTGCTTCACAATTGTGAAGCATTGCTACTGACTGTTGATATAATATTAATTTTTCCTTAATTATTCATCAATTTATCTCCAAAAATGAATCTTCTATTTTTTTCTATTAATCTCGAATCTAGGCTGTGTACAAAGTACACAGTAAAATGACTTGAGTGACATGAATTTCATAAAGAAAAGTCAAAATTGACAAAGAATTCTTTCAAAAATAAAATTTATCAAAAATCTGGAATTACAAAACTTGTCAAGGGATCTACGTTGAACATAAAAAGGAGTAGTACAACAAAAGATATATAAAAAAATAGTTTGGGTCTATACACTACCTTTTTTAGCACGAGTTGGGGATAAAGAATAATCTTTTGCACGCTAGACTGGCATATGCTGTGTGTAGTTATAAAAATGCGAATAATGGTGGTGGTATTAAAAGCATATTAGCCAATGTAACTTTATATGTGTACAGATACTACTATGGAGGGCTTTTATATAAGTATGGCCCATAATAAAGTACAAGAAGATGAGGCAGGAAAAGGGAAAGAGGGGGAATGAGCTCTCTGGCAATGGGTTCACTTGCCATTGCTACAATATTATTATTGTGTGGCAGCTACACTAACTCGGCTTTGTTATTTCACTTTTGGGGCTTACACGAGAGAGTCGACAGAGAGGAATTTTACACACAAAAATTGTCAATTCCGTCTCAGGACAATGACAATCGGCTCATTATTTTTACAACTTGAATTGAAATTTAGTGACTTGCAGTCAAAGACAGTGTCAAGTTTTTTGGAGACAATTAAATTGGAATTTGTCATTACAATTTAATACAATTTAAGTAGCCATATTCTTGTGTGTCCTCCCCCTCCTCCTCTCTTTGTTGATATTGAAAGCCATAAATATTTGTGGATTTAATTTTTAATTGTGAATTTAGTGTTCTTTGTGTCTGGATCTGACCACGTTGGTCGTTGGGATTATTGTGCAGTTAATTTTACGTGGAGGCTATTGTGAAATATGAGCCCCGGTCTTTCACAATTTTACAAGTGTGTGAATGACAATGTCAACATTATTTTAATCTGACGGAGATAATTTTTGGTAAATAAATTTCAATTTGATATTAATACAGTTAATAATTAATTATACAAAATAAGAATTAATTGTATTTTAAACTCTAAAATCATAATCCTCCATCTAATCCTTCATTTAAATAAGAACATGAAGTGACATTCACCTCTTTAAAATTGTCTTCCTTTTTTGTGTCTTTTGAGAACTTTGTTTCTAAAATTATAGACATTTTGTAACTTTGATGGTGGTCTTTGCCTCAATTTAAATGACATTTAAAATTTTGAAGCGGAAAAAATACAAAAAAATAAGTAGCCTCTTCTAACGTTATCCTTTTTATTTAAATAAATGCTACAAGAGAGAGAGATGATGAAGGCTTGTAAAATCATTTCCTCCGTAACCCGAAAATTTAAAACACGAGATTTTTTTTAAGCACAAGAGAGAACACAATAATTATCCTTGCATGTGTTTATCTTTTACAGTTCATAATAAAGACAAAAAAAGGAGATACATGTATGTCTATAACATTACACAGACTGGTACATAAAATTAAAGATAAGTATCGTACAAAAGCTCATTTCCCAATTTAATAATTTTTAATACTTACACTAAGGCTTAGTCTCTCTCTCTCAAGTTGTACTTTGTACTAAATGTGTAATGATTAACACGAGAAAGTCGACCAGCCTTGAAGTGTATAGATGTACTTTTTTTGCTGGCTCCTTCATAATTAGAAATTGGGACAGTCTCTAACTCACTTGGCTACAGCTATAGCTAGTGTACAAGATAGAAAAACAGTAAAGAAACAAAATAATCTGTATATCCCCACAATTTAATGGTTGGACCTCACAATTTTTTACCTTCTCTCCATCTCTAATTATTACACACATTTATGTATTTCTTTATTGTCTCTCTCTCTCTCTGTATCCTGAGGATATTATCCTCTGTACAAATAACAGAGTGGTTCGAATCGAATCTTTATATTTTATAAGACTTTTTTCCAATTTGTTGCATTTTATTGCAAAAGTCTCTTTTTGTTTTAACTGAGGTTTACTCAACCTTGACAATACTACAAGTAAAACTATTAAATGCTTTGTTCTGTTTTTCTCTCCATTAAAAAAAGTGATGATCACAATTCACACAAAAAGAGTTTGGGGGGTTGCTTCTTAAAATAATAATTGTAATTTAAAAATTATTTTACTGTCTCAATTATGGAATAATTATCATGTAGAATTTTGTAAAGTATTTAATTTTACTTTACAAAATATTTTTAATCTCAAATTTATTAAATTTAGAGAGATTTTTATTTTGGAATTAATCATCAACCATCTCTCTCTCTTTTGATGTGGTGTACACTTTAATATTTTATCTCTCTCTTAATGTTGCAATAGGTCCTAACGTGTGTGATTTCAAAAGACTAATTATTGAAATTTTAATTATCATTTTAATCTAAACATGTCTCATTCGCCCTTGATTTAATCTAATTTTTTTTATTACAGTAATAATTATGATTTACAAATTATTATTTTTTCTCTTTCTTTTTCTAAATCCTACGCGTGTCTGTAAGTAAGTCTACTCACAATTAGTAAAAAGACTAGACAAAATTAATTATTATTTAAGATTGAAAAGTAAAATTAATAATTAACACCTTCAAAAAACAAGTTTTAAATGTTAATTGTCACTTTCAGTCTTAAATGTCTTAATCCTCTCTTCCATAAATTTTTCTTAAGTACTAAAAATATTTTCAATTCATTAAATAAAATTCAAATAAAATAAAAATAATGTTGAGGAGAATGAAAAAGGGAAATTTTTATGACTCTTTCAATTTTTTTTATCTTATCACAAAAATTTATATTGTCTCATTCCCCCCTCCCCCTCCTCGTCTCCATTATCTTGATACATAAATGTCATTTGTATTAAACTTGCAAGTAGTAAAACAGTAGAAAATTATATTTTAGACAATAGTTTTAATTTTAATTGTTAATGATTTACCTTGGGTTATATATTTAAAATTGTTTTTTTAAAAAAATAAATTTAATTTACATTATTATTTATTTTCAGGTCAAAACGTTTTTAATTGTGGACACAAAATTGCAAATTCAACATCTGTGACAAAAAATCCCAATAAATTAAATATTCGCGAGGTGTGAGACGAGGTCCCAAATCCGCGCAAATAAATAAATAGTGACGTGCATGTCTGTTAACCACTGAAAAAAATAGATAAGATTTTTGCAAAATTTATCACTTCTAAATTTATCACCCTCCTGATATGAGCCTTGTCATCAAATATCAAACGTTAAATAAAAAAAATCGATCAACTTGAACTAACTTACTAACAACAGCAATGGGTGATGGTGGTTGTGAATATTTTATATAAAATAGTTAATTTTTAATTGTGAATAGTGCCGGACAATTAAATAATTAGTGGAAAGTTTCCAGTTTGGGATGAAAAAGGGAGTGAAGATGCCTTTATTCAGTCATAGTAAAAAGGATAAGGAGAAAGAGAAGGGAGTGAATGGACACAATAATAATAATGAGTCACCCGGACCAGGACAAGATGGGGAGGGAGGGGATGAGAGATCAGGTCAGTCACCAGTCAAGAGTGTCAATGGGAAGGAGACTGAGGGTAGTGTTTCACCGAATTCAACGACGGAAGGGGGAAATCAAGTGCCAGCGAATAAGCATAAATTAGTTTTTCATTGTCAACAAGCTCAAGGGAGTCCCACGGGACTCATCTCTGGCTTCTCAAACGTCAAAGAACTCTACCAGAAAATTGCAAATTGTTATGGCTTCCCCTATGAGGATGTAAGTTCTCCATTTTACTTTTTTTGTTTGTAAATTATTTTATCTCTCTCTCCGTCTTATGTATCTTTTCTATACTTTATTTACACATGGGTCATCAACTTTACACTAAACATTTTATTTTTTTACAAGTTTTTTTATCTTGAGGAATTTTTACAAAAAAAAGATTTTTTGGATAAAATGGCTTTTTTATAATTTCATCAATTTTTAATTTTTAATGACTTTGAGGCCATTCACTATTTTTTACTCCATCGCAGTCATAATTTAAATTAAGTTGCTAAGGATGTCGGTCATTTTTTTTGGACAAATTACAACTATTTTTAGTAATATTCGAAATTTTAATTAATCTAAAATTATTTTTCAAATAACAAACAAATACTTTTTTAAATGTGAAACCTATTGAAAAAATTACACAATTTAAAATGAAATAAATTAAATTAACAGTCATTTAACAAAAACCCTCACCCTCTGACTCAATCTTTACAAATAAAAAAATCCCCCAGGATTCATTCCTGTGAAATTTGAACTTTTTTTTAAAAAAATAAAATAAAGTCAATGTGATAGTGGTTGACTTTTTATGTGAATTCTTTTTTTTCTATAAAAAAAACCACACGAGTTATCCTACACGGGAAGATATACAATAAATAAAAAAAAAAGAATAAAAAAAAGAATACACAAAAGATCCAGTGGATCTGATCCACAGAGTCAAGTAGAGAGTCCCCCCACCATTAAATTGAATGTAGAATGTTATAAAGTTAAAAAAAAAATTTTACTACATGTTAAAAATGAGAATGGGGATTCAAAAAATGTACAGGTGAATCTGAATCTGCTCAGTGAAGGCGGAAATGTTTCCGCCTTTTACTATTCTGATCGTCAACCCTTTTGTCTCCTCGCTTCATGCTTCTCTGCATTTATCTCCCTACATATAGAGCTATTTACTCTTACAGGTAGAAGGGGATGACAAAAAAAAGAATTTCATTGGCCATGTTTTTTTTATAATATTATTATTCCCTTTGATTTTTTTTTGAGGACTCGAAACGTAAACTCTCTGAGATTAGTCAGTCGCATCCTCGTCGAAAGATGCGACTGCACTGAATGGATCTTGAATTATTCAGTTTTTTTTGTACAAAAATTTCATTTCCGTACTCGTATTTTGTGTACAAAAAAAGAGTAGGGGGAATTTTCTGAGAAAAGAATTTTTCAACAGTTAAAAGGCATTGCCATGCTCTTAGGCTCTGGCAAATGGTTTAATGACATGACATGACAAAAAAATTGGAGGGGACATTTGTTAGTGTAATTTATATGTAAAGAATTTGTTAACAACATCATTATGTTAATTGTACTTTGTTTTTTTAGCATCCGTTTTTTGTACTCGTACCTTAAGTAGGGGGTAGAATAGAGGAAATGTTTTTTTGAAATTCTTAAATTAAATTATTAAACTATTTTGGATGACAATTGTTTTGATGAGACTACAGTTTAGAATAATTTGTTGGGAAATAATTATTTTAATTGGGATTTAATGTAGAATACATAATAATTAATTGAAGAGTAAGAGAAATTAAACAATTAGGAATATTAATATATTTACAATAATATTTGTCTAATATTTACATAAAATAAATTATTTTACCTCAGATAAATAATTTGAGAAGGTTGGACGCCATTGGAGAAAATAATTGTGACTTTAGTCTTTCGTCGTAAAATAGTTGTAATTCCTAAAGGACTGCTATTAATTAATTATTGTTTTACTACAATTTGACAAGGTTGGACGTCATTTGAGAAAATAATCGTGTCTTCGGTCTTTCAATTATGAAAGCTGTTGGTTGGGTTCGTAATTGTTATTAATGAGTATAATTTTAAATAAATGTTGCAGATCCTATTTTGTACACTAAACACTCATCGGATTGACATGGACAATTTACTTAGTGCTCAGCTTTGTTTGGATGACTTTATTTTTGTTCATAGAAAAGGTACCTTAAATAATATTTTACAAAAATTGCAAATACAAAAAATTTTACATTTAATTACAAATTCTCAATTAAATTTATAATATTTTACACACAGGAACCAAAAAGGAAGTGGAAGTGGTCAAATCAGAAGAAGCCTTGGGTCTCACAATCACGGATAATGGGACAGGTGAGTTTTAGAGAAAAAAAAATGACAATAAATTATTTTAAATGTTCTACTCTGTACCTGCATACCTGCATATCTGTTAAGTACAGTAGTGTAGTGTAGTGTATTTAATCAACTAAATCTAATGAGTCTTTAATTATATTTACAGGCTACGCCTTCATCAAGCGAATTAAGGAAGACAGTATTATTGACAATATTAAAGCCATTCATGTAAATCATTTTTCAACTTTTTTAACTCTCAACATTTTAACAACAAAAATATCTTTACAAAAATATTCTTTACACAAAACGCAAAAGAGAAAAGAGAATCTCCCACGAATTCGCACAAAATTTCGCACGGCAATTAGTCAAACATATTTTTTTGCGGTGAACAGAAAAAAGAAAGAAAAAAAATGATTTTCTTTATTCTTTGTAGATTGGAGATCACATAGAAAGAATTGATGGAGAAAATTTAGTCGGCTGGAGACACGTCGATGTACGTACGTTTTTGACTTGTGTACACAATTAAATATAATTTATAAAATAAAAAATGCACCCAAAATAAAAAAAATGCATGGACAAAAAGATAGAAAGTGATTTTATGGATGAATTATAAAATTACAGGTTGCCAAATACCTTAAAGGAATTCCCGTGGGAACTACATTCACATTAAGGTACTTTAACTTTTGTCATTGCATCTAATCCCACTAATTTTGTTTCACATTTATATTTAATTTCTCTATTTTAGACTGGTCGAACCTCTTCGTGCTGGATTCGGTAAACATTTTAATTTTTCTTAAGTATTTTATTTTTTAGGTTGTTCAACTTTCTAAAGAACCTACTGTTTTTTTAAAAAAAATTATTTAAAAACAATTTCGAGAACATTGAACCTTATTTTTTTGTTGACTAATAAAACTGTAATTAATTTTTTGGAAAATAGCAAATATCGGGCCAAAATCAGACGCAAAACGGAAGACGGGTAAAGGAATTGGAAGTGGTCGGGAGACTTTAAGATTTCGTAATAATGGTCCAGCTCAAATTGAAAAAGCTGTAAGTACCAAATTATTTAATTAAATAATTTCATGTACATAGATTGCAATAATTTAAAACAGTTTTAACTAAAAGAGGAATTTAATTATAATTTAAAAGAAGCTACACAGTACATATTTTGTTTCTACACACATACAAACTTTCACTTGCACTTTTTTTAGTACTCCGCCTTTCAACTTGACAATGGCATAATTATGAATGAGGAACGACATAATTGTATTTTAAACATGAATGACTCCTTTAAAATTAGTTAACTACAACTAAACAACTAACTACAAATAGGGAGATGCTCTTTCACTATTTCTTGCAATTTTTTTTGTCTTTTGTTGCTCATCTGGAGACTTCCGCTCTCTCTCGTGTTTCATCATAAATGGCAAAAAATGTAGTTTGGTCTACTTATTCCTTTTTTTATTGCTCAAGAGGTATAAGGGATAGTTAATTTTAAAAAGGTTGTAAACTTTTCAATGTATAAAAAAAGAAGTTTATAATTTAACTGTACAACTATAGTTTATTTTATTTTAGTAGAGAGTTTTTTTAAAAAAATATTTTCTCTTGACGCCTCACACTCTTGTCTATTGTTCAATTTGATCATCTGAGCATTAAAAAAATGACAATAGTAAATAGCAATCATTCAATTTTATTTTTTTAAAAAGAAAAATTAATCGTATTTGCGAAACGAGGGAGGAGGATCCATGGCCTTTATAATTCATAAAAAGAAAATGAGAAAATTGACAGACTCAAAAAAAAATGAAAGTTGTCATATTAAACTTTTAACACTCAAGTATTTTGATAAATGGCTCAATTAGTCAAGCTAATTAATTATTGGTGTTCAATTTTAAATTTTTTTCCAGGTCATTAAATTAAATAATGATTTTATTTTAAAGTTTTAAACTAAAATTCGGTAAAAGTTATTGACTTTTTATTCGTGGACTTGGACGCCGTTTTATCGTTTTGTCACTCTTTTTGTCTCAGTTAGGTAGACAGTTTCAATTGGGAAAATCGCTTTAGTAGAGGGTTAATTTTTATAAACTGACGATGAGACAATTAGCATAATTACGAAATATTTAAAATTCCAAAAATAATAACTTCATCCAAACTTTAAATTTTCTAGTAAGTACTCAATTTCATTGATTAAATAATTAAATGTGTTAGAATTTAGTTATCTTTTTATTTTTGCTGAAAAAGGGAGGTGTAAGAGTAGAACAAACGTCAAAATTGAAACATTTATATTTAAGATTTAAACTCCCTTTATTATTTATCATGTGTACTCGCATGTGTACATTGTTGTTACAATGATTTTCTTTCAATGCATTAACAAAACATTTTCTAGTCTTGTACTTTTACAATGTACAGTCTATGGGATTAGCTATAGAGAGTGTAATTTTTAATGCTCCAATTATTTTCGCATAATATGTTCCTTCTTTTTTTGCAACCACCATTAACAAAAAAAAAACCTCCTCCTATTTCAATTAAAAAACCATCTTTTTTTTATTTCCCTGTCATAAATATCATGATACATCTTTTTTTTACTTGTCCTCTGACAAGTACAAAAACTTGAGCCGGATTTTGTAGACAAAATAAATGGTTAAAATTTCCACAACAAGGAACTCTTGTACAATTGTGTATGTACATTAGTATTTCTGTTAGGTTTACAAGGCAATTGTTTGCATTTGATTGAGTGAGAAATTCAGACTATGCATTTAAAATGTTTCTTAGAATAAGTTTGAAGTACAAAGATTAAATTTCTTGTTCCTATTTTGATTCTGTTGGTAAAAGTTGTTGTGGGATAATTAAAAGTACAGAGAGAAGGAGGAATGTGAGTCATTTCCTCTCCATAATTTTTAAAAAATGACGACAGCACTGTCAGTCTTTCATGTTCAATGTCTTATCTTTTTCCTTGTCACAGCTTAATGATTTTGTTTGTTTCTAAAAATAATATTAAAATCTCTACAGACTGCAAGTTGCAACTTAGTTGCAAGTTAGATTCAGATTATTTAAATGCACGATGCACGTGTTCATAAGGAAAAGACAACAAAGGGGAAATTAAGATTTTTCGTGGTGATGCCCACAAAGACCAGAAAAATGAAAATTCTTTTCTTTTTTTTTGTAAAAATTTAATTAAAATGTCAACTTGTCATGATATTTAGTAATTGAGTGACGTCATTTAATTTTTTTTTGTTGAATTTTTAATCTTTCCCTACAGCCTGATGACTTGGTCCGGACGGCAATTGACAAGATAAATCGACTGTTGGAGAATTTTATGGGGATCAATGATGCAGATTTGGGTATGATAAAAAATTGAAAGTTTGGATTGTATGATAATTATGATGTTGAATTTAATTTAAATTTTATAGCAACACAAATTTGGGAGATGGCAGATGGCAAGAGCAATACAATGGACTTTGCAGAGGCAGTTGACAATTCAGAATTGGAGTCATTTGGCTTCACGGATGGATTTCTTTTTGAAGTCTGGGGAATCGTCACTGATGCAAGGTCTGGTCGACTTGTTAGTCAAACGACACTGAATAATACAACTAAAAGTATCACAGACGTCAATCAGGATGATTTAGATGATCAAGACTTGGCTTACTTGATGATGAATTCAACACCTGGGAGGAGAAGTCGAGCGAAATAAATACACAGCGTGTGTACTTTATATAGCAGCAAACTAATTAACATTTTAAATCAAAATGTCATTTTTTTTCTCAGTCCTTACCTTTAACTTACTTTATATTTAAAGTACTTTTACATTGTATAAAACGATTTTTCCCTTTTTATACGCGTACTTTGTACTTATAGGGAGGAATTTTATACAACAGATGATACACCTAGAATGCTGGGCTATTTAAAAAAACAATGTAAAATTAATTCTGTTGATTCATTCTTGTGTCTTCTATTTAATTGTACATTATTTTAAGTACTTTGGCACCATCATTATTCAGAAAATGATTTTAAATGTAATTTTGTCCATATAATTTCAATCGCCAATGTCATGAAAATGAAATACAAAAAATTATTAAATGTTTAGTAAAATACAAGCGTTTTCCATGACCAGAAAAGGCCGTGTACAAAGATATAATATAACATGAAGTAGAAATAGTTAAATATAAAATTAAGTCCATCCAACTGCGAGGAATTGTAAAAATTCAGTACATTCGTCCTAAAATACTTGTAAAACTTGTTGAATATTTAAAATAAAATAAAAATTACATCTCAGATCATGGTCATTTTGTTCATTTCATTTATTTCCATTTTAACAAGGATTTATCATTGTGAGTTAATCTCAATTAAAATGCTTCCACATTTATTTAAATGGTTTTATAATCAGCGAGCTCTCGACGCCAGTTTGGGCACCGGCCCGCCACCATCGGCAGAAGTGAGAAGCTCCCCCATTTATCGTGTCTCGGCGTGTTCGTGAAGATTTTATTCCTGGTCGTTTTTCAGGAGGATTGTCGAGTAAAGAGGACCGGACAATTAAATTAGTTTGATATGGTAAGTTGTTTAATTGTTAAGATATTAATTGTGAGTCGTTGGGTATCAAAATTAGTTTGATATTTCAAGTATTGAGTTTAGAATTGGAAAAAGACGGCAAGGCAGAAAAAAGCATGCCGTTTGACTCTGTACAAAGTCATCCGGTACTTTAACTGTGTTGAAGCGTCTAGTTAGTTTAATTATTTTGAGATTTTACATTCAATACTAGGGAGATCATGGTAAATAATTACTTTTCAAACGATAGGTTACATATTAATTTGAAGAGCGAATTTTTCAATTAAATGAATAAGTATATTTCACTATGTACTTACATAAGTACAATGCTCATGAAATTATTTTAAATTGTTTTTACAGGGTTTCGTCAAGGTAGTTAAGAATAAAGCTTACTTCAAGCGGTTTCAAGTTAAGTTCAAGAGGCGAAGGGAAGGCCGAACTGACTATTATGCCCGTAAACGGCTAATTGTCCAAGATAAAAATAAATATAATACACCCAAGTACCGTATGGTCGTAAGGTTCTCCAACAAGGACATTACATGCCAGGTAATTTTTTTTTTGATATTTTAAAATTATGAAAGACTTTGATTGTACTTAAATTTAATTGTCTGTTTATATTTAAATAGATCGCTTATGCCCGACTGGAAGGAGATGTGATCGTTTGCGCTGCCTACAGCCATGAACTCCCCCGATATGGAATTAAAGTCGGTTTGACTAACTACGCTGCAGCCTACTGCACTGGTCTTCTTTTGGCTAGAAGGGTAATTATTATATGGCTAATAAATATAATTATGAAAGGGTATTTTATACCATTTTGATATTTTTCACCAATATTGGATATGTAAAATAATATTTGTTTCATTATAAATCTTTTTTTAGTTGTTGAAGAAACTTAACTTGGATTCCATCTACGAAGGCCAAACTGATGTCAACGGAGAATACTACTGTGTTGAATGTGTTGATGGTCAACCCAAGGCATTCCGAGCTGTTTTAGACATCGGATTGTACCGTACCACCACCGGAGCCCGTATTTTCGGTGCCCTCAAGGGAGCCGTTGATGGTGGCCTTGACATCCCCCATAGGTGAATAAAATATAATTTAGCAACAAGATAATCATCATGAAAAGATGATTATTTCATGGTACTATTTATTATCATGTACTAATCATCATGTGATATTGTTTTTTTTCTATAGTGAGAAGCGATTCCCTGGTTGGGATACCGAAAGTAAAGAATTAAATGCTGAAGTCCATCGGAAGCATATTCTGGGAATTCATGTTGGAGAGTATATGCAAAACTTACTCGATGAGGATGAGGCTGCTTTCAAACGACAATTCTCAAGATTTATTAAAGAAGGCATCGGTGCTGACAGTGTGAGTATTTTTTTCCCTTTTCCTGTTTCAACTTTAAATATGGATTGATTGTATCAAATTGATACTATTTTTGATTTTGTGCAATTTTTAAAAATAATTTAATCTTTCTATAGATGGAAGGTCTGTACAAGAAGGCCCACGCAAATATCCGTGCCGCACCTGAAGCATTGAAGAAGAAGACTAAGGACGCGTCTGCCATTAAGAAGAAGAGATGGAATTTGAAGAAGTTGAGTGGACCTGTGAGGAAACATCATGTTGCCCAGAGGAAGGCTGCCTACCTTAAGAAACTTGAGGCAGAAAAAGCCACCGCCTAAACATAAGTTCTTGTTTAAACTTACCTGTTTTTCCAATTACTTTGCTCTTTTTTAAAAATGATGATGGTGAAAAAATCTTGTTATGGATAAAATAGGCAAGGAATAAATTGCAGACTAAAAAAAATTATATATATGTTCTACATGAATGATCTTTAAGTTCTTTCAATAATTTATCATATTAATCATTTTAAGATATTACAGATAAGTAAATACTTTATTTAAAGACTGCAAAGAAAAATGAGCATAAATAATACGGTTTAGATTTTAAATTAAATTCTTTTTTTTATTCAACACATAAATACAACAAATAACACTGCATACAATATAGGTCGTTTCACATTTTTCTCCTATTTTAGTTTATTCAAAAGTGAACTTTTTTTTGTGTGATCTTGATAAGGATGTTTTTATTGCTGGAGACATGATGAGAGTTTGTGCGTTTTTTTAAGTAAATTTGCTGTACATTCATACGGATTTAACAATTTAAATTAATTTGGTTATCACAATCACAACTTATCATTGACACATGATGAATAATTTAATCCTTCTCTTCAAACTTTTGTAATTGCGGCTCAATTTTGAAGTCGACTGAATCGACTCTTCTCAGTTCTGCAAATATTAATTATTTATGATGATGATGTTTTTTTATTTTTCTACAGTTCATTGTGGGCTGCGGTGTTCATCAGTTCCAAGCAACGAGAGTTGATTCCATGCTATATAGAACAAATTAAATATTAAATGTATGAAAAAATAGTTTACACTAGAATATGAAATTATTAAGGTATTTTTAATATGTTAAATTAAAGTGTAATTACCGTGCAATCATATCCATCAGCTCCCTTGTAGGCACCTTCATACAAATGAGAGAAGGCATCCCGTTTCATGGTGGAGGAGACTTGGAAGGCTGAGACAATACTGGAAGTCTTGATGACATTACGTCTAATGAAATTTTCATTATGATAATTATAATTAAGTTGACAGTAAACAAATTGAGCACATTGAGAATTCTTTCGGGCCTTCTCATGAGCATCCCAAACAAATGACAATGGATCCAAAATTTCTTTATTTAAAACTTCAGTGGCAATCTTCTCAACATCTTCAGCCTTCAAGTCAAGAAGAGAATCTCTTGTGATGGAGTAAGTGTCACGAATATAATTGAAGACAGGTTCAATGAATTCTTTGGCTTTGACTCCAAGACCCAATTTATTATTCAAAATTTCATCAGCCTTAGTGAGAACATCCTTCAAGTCTGTTGGGATGGTCATACTTTTTACAAATTGTCCAATGGGTTTGACTGTTTGAGTGATGAGCATTTGTCTAATTTGTGGATCTTGAATTTGACGAAGAATGACATCAAAACGGAAGGAAGTTTCCTTTTCTAAGAGACGAAGAGCATCAGGGAGAGATTGGGATTTTAAGAGACGGGGAACAATTCGGTTGAATGAAATTCCCATGGGTGACTTGGCAAAATTTGTCCAAACTTTAACCAATTCATTGATTTTGAGCATGTCAGCTATTCCTTGTGGCTATAAATTCATTATTGTAATTAATTATTTTGTTTTTTTCTTTATAAAAATAATTCTAAAAAGTTTAACTTACTTTCTTGACATCTCCTTCACCCCGTAGTCGGTCATTTCCACCACCGCTTGGGAGTCCTCCAAATGATTGAGCCAAGGAAATGACGGTGTCAATATCAAATTGTTCAGTCAACATACTTGTGATGGATTCAAAAGAAAAGCCTCCTCCATTGTTTTGAAGGAATCCTTGTGCCATTTGAAGAAGCATTTGTGGATTACTACTGACCAAATTTCCCAACATACCAGCCAATGGACCAAAATCCATTCCACCACCTCCATAAGCTGGTGGTGGTCGTTGTTTAGGTTTTCCATCTTTATTATATTCTAAATCTATTGTCTCTACATCGATTTCATTGTCTTTTTCTGAGCGTATATTCTTTTTAGGTCCTCCTATAAAATTTTACAATTCAAAAATATTAATTCATCTCATTTTTGTCTTTTACTATAGTTTTGAGAATCTTTGCATAAAATGACTATAATAAATATTTACCAGTAAACCCGCTCAACAGACTTTGAACTTGTGGTCCTAAAAATCCTAAAATATCTTCCCCAACTTGCCCCGGATTGGTAAGTAAATCTTTGGTTAATTTATTCCTTATTTCTAATGGAAGAGCTGAGTAGGTTTCTGCAATATATTTTTTTGAAAAAAAATAAATTAAAATCATCATCATTTAAATATTTATTAGATAGCAAAATTATTCCTGGTCAGTTATATATCTGTCCGTATGTATGTACATAACAATATGTAAAATAGATGAGTAAATTATTTAACTTACGTTGAAATCTTTTTAGCTCATCTCCCTGTAGTAAATTCTTGATTAGATCAATAAACTCTTGCTCCTGTGAATTCCCCACGTTGATAGTCAACATAAGGAAACATGCTAATGTAAATACTTTTGTCCACATTGTTTTAATTTTATTTAAATCAACTTCAAGTTCAAAGTCCACACCCCCTGAAAATATCACAAAAAATAGTTAATAACCGGCACTAAATGTATTTTTCAATTTAAATTAATTTTGCTTAATTATAATTAAGCAAAAACACTATAAGGAAAATTAATACTAAATCACCAAAATTACAAAACTCACAAATAAAAATAAAAACTTCTTTTTGCTCTAATAAAACTCTTCCAGGCTGGAAAATTCTGAGCTCAAACTACTTGTACAAAGATTTATATTTTGTACACGTTGAACTATGATTCCTGACACTAATACAATTCTCAAGTTGAACTCATGAAGGCCAATGAAATATATTCAAGTCCATGAAGAGTATAATTTTCTAACGTTGTATTTTTTTTACCTCAACTTACTAGTATTAATGCAGTACAGGCCAGCCACTAAAGAACACGTAAGATTAAGAATAAATACACCAAAATATTTCACTACTCTCCTACAATATGATATGATGAGTGTATCTTCTCTGTTATTTATTGACGGGAATGGATATGACAACCGATACACTTTGAAGACCAAAATGCTTAGAGAGAGAGAGAGAGAGAGAGAGAGACAAAAAACAGAGGAATTACTTACCTACCTGAGATTCCTTCTTGACGTTCCTTAGGAGAAGACGAAGACAAGGTGAAGGATTCTCTGGTGTGGTGGTTTTACAAAATAAAAAAAAGAGTAAGATACAAACAACAAGAGCGGAGGATAGCTTGCCCCTCAGGCCAGGACAATCACCTTCTTCACAAATTTAAAATATACATACAGGTATACAAGTCTTGAGTCTTGGTTTAATACATATTTTTTGTAACATGTGAGTGGTTCCATTGTCCATCTTTTTCCACCTGACTCTTCTTTACCCTCTTATGTATGTAGGTACAGGAGTTTATATAAATGTATGGAGTATTATGCAGTCTTAACTCTATATTGTACAATTAAGTGTATTTACTGAACCTTCTGCCAACTTCCAACTTGCGTCTGCTATCCTTCGCTTCTTCTTCCTCTTCTTTTTTTTGTTAATGACTAACGATGACAATTTGGATAATGATGATATGGTAGTGGTAGTGGTGGAGCATGGGGGCATAAAAAATTAATTCTAAATGTTCTGTGTATAGTAAGTTACATAGGAAAATGTAATAATATTTTAGCAATTATTATGAAAAAAAACCCCCTTGTGGTCTCTTATTTACAAAATTGTTTTTTTTTGTTTTGTGCAAATCATTTTTTGACTCCCCCCTCTTATTTCCTACTCTTGTAAACTTGTTTAGACATGTTTAACCTCATAGTTGAGATCATGTTCCATGATATTATTCTTTAATATTCATATACTTTACTTTTTTGTACTCATCTTAGGAAAATCTAAACTAATCTTTTGAGTTTAGGCAAAAAATCTTTACTGATAAATGAAGTAGATTTTGCTGATGTGACTGATGCAGGGGAAATGTGGTAAGTTAAATTCGACAAAGATTATGTATGTATTTTATGTATTATCTTTCACTACTTTTTTACATGAATGCATATATTTAGATAGCTAGAGAGATAATAATCTAGATTTCTGTCTGCTTGTGCTGATGGTCATTATTAGGAAATTAAGCAATGAAAATGTTTTTTAAACAAATTAGTTGACTGTCCATTACTAAAGTAGGGGTAAAAATATATTTTTTTAAAAAAAATGAATACGAGGATTACGAGGCATGATGTTGAAAATGGAATTTAGAGTGAGGGTGGTTACTATAATGTTTTAATACGATTTTTTTAGGTGGAAAGTATTTTGTGAGTTTTATTTAGTGTTGAATTTAATAGACTATACATAGTTTTGTTAGACAATAGAGAAGGAAACGAATGAATAATGAATGAATGACAAGAGGGAAGGTTGACGACTTACTCATGTTAAATGATGAGTTGAAATGACGATGAGGTGGCAATTAGATGATTTTTGGTAGTTAAATAACCCTAACAAGCCTTTGGCTATAAATATTTTTCGAAAGCTTTTGAACTTTACTTGTGTCTTGTAAGTCTTATTCTGATTTTTTTTTGCATCCTGTAATATCTTGAAAGATCCATCTACAGTAGACATGAAATAATTCAACAGATCGTGCATAATTGTATAATCTTATCTGGTTTGGAACATTTTGGATTAGCATTTTTATGAACAATGACATGATGAGACTTGTTTAATAGTTGCCTAATGGAAGAAAACGGCAGGGCTTGTAGAAATTCTTGGTTTGCGCGCGATCGGTTTGATTTTGGAAAAAAAAATTTCTTCTTTTTTTTCTTTCTTTATTTTCCACTTTATAACTTGACAAAATTGTGGTTCTTTTTGTTTATAATGTTTTCTGTGTGATCTATCATGTCATAGATGTGTGATCTTTAAGTTTTACATCAAAAGTTTTCACTAGTTTGGGTCTTCGCTACAACTACAACTTGGTACATTTTTGTTGCATTTTTGTCATCCCGGCAAAAATATTTTTGGGTTGTTTATAAGTTTTTGACTGTTTTTTTATTTATTTTAGACACTACTCTAAATACTATGTTGGTTGACATTAGTTAACAAAAATAATAATATCTACTCTGGAGTTCAAGTAAGGACGTGGTCATGGATAGTGATCCGAATGTTTGGGGAGATGAAGACGATGATCTTTTTGTTCAAGCCTCTCAACAAGTGGAGGCTGCAACGAAGGTTGGACATCCTAGTGCGGTTAAAAAGAAAGCACCAGTAAAGTTTGATGGGTCTCAAATGTCAGTATTGAACATTCGTCGATTGGAATTAGAACTGAACGAACATGATGGAGGACATGTGAATGCTGAAAATTTTACTGGAAAATCGGTCCTGGGTAATAATATCAATAACGGGAATAGAAGTCGGAATGGCAATAAAATGACATTTGAAGAGATAGAGAAGTTAAATACGCAATTGCGGTCAGAAAATTTGACTTGTAAAGGAGAGATTTCAAATTTACGGAGAAAGTTACAAAAAGAGTCTGAGATTAAACAACAAACTTTAATTAATAGGTAATGAAATTTTCAAGTACATTATTTTTTAAATAAAAAATACTATAACTAATTAATCGAATGTATTATTTAATTTGTTTAGACAACAGTTTGAAGCTGATAAGAAGAAAAAGGAAACAGAAGCCAATAAGAAAGCTCAGAAAGAAATTGAAGCCATGAAAACGGACTTACGATATCATAAAGGTGAAGTTCAAAGTCTCAAAGAGCAAGTAAATTTATTAAAAAAGAGAAATCAAGCTGCAGGTGTTTCTCAATCAACGATGGGTGCTTCCTTTAGCAGCAATAGTATGAATATGACTACAAGTTTCAATAATTCAAGATCATCATCTAGTCACTCAAAATTCCCAACTTTGTAAGACTTTAAAAGTATTTTTATTATTTTTTTTTTGCAAAAACTGTATATATGCGTAGATGGCTATACATTTTATTGTTTGGCATGTTGTATCACAATGCCTTTTTACAGTTTTTACTAATGAATTCTTGTTCCTTTATTTTTCTTGACAGTGATGCTTTTAAGGCAAAAGAAGTCCCACTATCAAAAAGGACAGTTGCAACAGCTACAACAGCGATGCAAACGAATATTTCTGAGCCTCCGGAAACAAAGAATGACTTGAAAAGGAAAAGATGGAAAATTCATCATGATGAAAAGCAAGAAATGATAACAACTGTTTTAGAACATATCATCTTGAAAGTTGCCAAAGAATATAAATGTATTTTACCTCGTCTCAAAATGATTGCTCAAAATGCTCAAAGTGATATTGTTGAAAGTCTTAATCTTCCTGGATTTCCATATGATTGTGGATTTCCAGAAAATATAAAGGTGACTGAGATGATGTTGGATGAACAAGATCGAATTAAACGAAAAGTGAATGTCCCTGTCCGCATTCCATTGTTTCCTTGTGATCTTCGAGATTGGGACAATATTGAAATTGTGGAAGAAGGTATTCAATATCAACTCACCTTCCATCGTGATGTCTGGAAAGCTCTTTGTTACACATCAGCCGATTTAATGCAGAGGGTGGATGCTGTGAAAGACGAACGAAATAGTTTATTTAGAGCAAATAATTTTTACCATTTCATCCATTTGTTGATTTGGTCATATAATTTATGGGACCTTTTTATACCTGAACTGTGCGAGTCTTGGATAAAAATACCGGAGCCAAAAAAAGCTTTTAAAGGGGAAATTAAACAATGGACAATTATGATTCTTTGGGTTGCGAGTCGACATTTTGACGTTACGGTAAAAAAAATTACTAAAAATATATTTACTTGAAATTAAACTGTATTCTCTCATTATTTTATCCATTTTATGTACTTACAATGTTGTGTATTTTGTCTTTATTTGTTGTTTGTGAACAGAAAGGTCAGGTCGTGACAAGAAGTTTAACACTCAAAATTTTAGACGAGATGATTCAACACAAATATTTAATCTACAATGAAACAAGGTGATTTAAGAAGTTTATGCTGAAATTGTAATTTAATGTCTTTACTCTTTTTTTATAAGTATTAATTATTGTTTGTCATTCCTTTTTTTAGTTATGAAAGGATTCATCGGATTGTCTTGGACACAATGGTAATTGCAAGACATTTAAATTTTGACAATCTATATCGGTGCCTTCAATTGGTTCGATCCATGGACCGGAGAAAGTTTTACCTGAATTATATGTGTACGAAGAAAAATGACGGTATGACTAAATCCCATCGTTCAATGTTTTGTCTTAAATGTACATATCAATGTCTATTGAATATACTTATTAAGTCTGTAATTCGGACTTTAATTAACAGTATTTCAAAAATAAATATTATTTTCTTTGTACATTTTCAGGAAATTGTCTTGCTAACAAATTTGCTGAAAAAACTTTATATTTATTCAAAAAAATGAAGAGTTCTAATGAAGACAAATTTCGGCTGTATTCAGCCTTTCTCGGTTTACTCATGGTATTGAAAGAATATTGTGTAGTTCATGTGAACGGGGAGTGTAAAAAAGGTCAAGACGAGGACCCTGATGAGCCTGATGATGACATGGACCTATATCTCAAACCATCAAAAAAGAATCCTAAAAGAAAGACTCCAAAGCCCAACGAATCTCAACGGAGAAGATTAGCAGCCGGTTCTAAAGGACGACGTGACTATATTGATATGACAGTGAATTCAATGTATGGATCAGAAGAACTTGAAGACGATGAATCTGAAGATGAGGACGTGTTGTGTATTGACGATGATGATGATGATGAGGAGGAGCATTCGGAACAATCAGTATACATAGAAAGCCAGGAAACATCCTCGTCATTAATGAGTAATGGAAATAGTAGTGTACCAAGTGGAGTAACCCCGTGTGGTACTACTGTTGACGATGATGACGATGTGATCATTTGTGACTCTTCAGAAGAACAGATGGAATGTGAGCAATCAGCATCTTCAGCCAAGAAGAATTCAGGCAATGTTGAAGGACAACCAACGACGACGGCGACGACTACAGAAACAAACAACTTGGAATGTAAAAAGTTTCTGGATTGCTGCCTTTGGGAAGAAGATAAAAAAAAGGAACCATTAAAGGGACTTTGTCAGTGTAGATTCCATCTTTTACAAACCTTTATGATTATGACGGAAGAGATGGTTGACTATTGGAGTAAGTTTTTTTTTGACTTGCGAACATTTTTTACAATTTGTTTTTGTTGATTTTATGATTTTCATTCGTGGTTTTAAAATTCTGAATGTTTTTTATTTCCGATTAATTCAGGATATGTGAAAGATTCCAATGAGTTGGAGCAATCAAAAATGGATCCACAGCTTAAAGAAGCAGCTCAAAAAAGAGCAGCAGAATTTGATGATTTGCTGAAGAAGATGAGAAAATTTGAAAAGGAGGGAGAAAGAAAGGCTACTGTTGTGAAGACAGAACTGGATTTTGAATTTGAGAAATTAGTTTCCGCTAACGCTGAGTATGCTAAACAAATAAAACAAGACAGTGTGGAGTATATACAAAATTCTTTGCAAGCGGATGATGTTGCAGACGCTTTGGACACAGCAGTGGAAATTATGTATGAGACATTTTTGAAGTCGACAAACATCATTTATGCTTTTGGAGTGGAAGGAGCATCCGCTCTCTCAGCGTCTTGTGTCTCTATTTTACATTATTTGAAAGAGTTGAACTTTAGAAATTCAATTCGTAAGTCTACAAATTATCATTAATATTTAATAAATACAATTATTAGGTAGCATTATTATTTGTATATGAATTAAACATTTATTTTATATTGTTTTTTTTTAAATACAGAACAAATGGTTCATTATTTGACATGGGAGTCTGATGCGGATTTTAACAAATCGGCCCACGAGGAACCAGATAACGAAACGACAGATAATGTAACTAGTACATCTGCTCAAGCTAGTACATCTGCATCAACTCGAAAATTAAATGCAAAATTGGACAATTTAAAGTTTGACTTGGATAATGAACAAATCAAAAAAGTTGTACCAGCTTTTGTGCTTCAAAGAGTTCAAGAATTTAAGGAATGGAAAAAAGCTGCAAAGGGTATTAGTGCTGAAAATCAATGTCAATGTCTTGAAGAGAACTATAAGCCGGTGCCGGTACCGAGGGATATGACTGAATTGATAAGAATTGAAAAATTTCAAGATCAAATGACAAAATTATGGGAAGGAGCGGATGACAGTATTCTAGATGAAGAAGCGGACGATGATGACATTGAAATTCTATCTGAAAAAGGATCAAAAATGAATATTGATGATTCTGAATCAGAGGTCAACTTAGAAGAAGTACAAGAAATTCAAGAAGATGAAAGTGGAAGTGATCAAGATGAGGAAGAAGATAATGAATCGGACTCTGGCTCTGATGAAGACAGTTTTTCAGAACCTGGTGATCTACCTTTCCAGGGTGACACTGATGACATAGACAGTGATGACAACAATGAGGATTGGGTAGAGGTTGAAGACTACTCCCATTTTTGTAGACCAAGTAAACTCCTTACTGATGATGAAAGTGAAGAAGAAGAATTGCCAAAAGTTACTCATAAAGATTTAGAAGCAATATTTAAATCTTCAGAAAATGAGACAAAAGAAATGCCAATGGTAGCAAAAGTTAAAAGTGCTAAGGAAGTTTGTGAAGAAATACGTCGAAATGAGGCACGTCCAGGTCCCGCTCCATCATCAAAGGGTCCACAAGTGGGGCCAGAAGAAATTGAACAAGAAGATCTCAATTTGATACTGAACAGTTCATCTGCTACCTTAAAATATAAAGATTATTATAAAATGAATACTAATCTCTATATGTGGGATGACTATACTGATGAAGTTATTCCCTTTATAGAGTAGTGATGATTTTTTTTGACAAAAACGTGATTTTTGAAAATACCAAGTAAATTTTATAATAATAATATAAATAAAATTTATTGTATTTTAATTTTACACCAGAAAAAGTACAATTTTAACACTATAAGGAAAGTACAATATTACAAAAACTTTTTTCGTTTTTTATACATCAGTTATTGTCTGGCTATCAGAGTAAATATAAAAAAAAAATATTATTTTTTATTTTGTCACATGCTCATGAATCTTTGAGGATTTTTATGAGGATCATTCTTTGTAATTGTACAAGACTGTTGTTTAATATTTTAAATGTCATCTTAAACTGAAAATGAATTAGGTGTATAGTTTACACTCAAAACGTATTAGTTTCGGTACTGCCTCTTTTCTGTAAACTCTGTAGTACTTAAGTCTAAAGTGTTAATAAAATTGATGTATTTAGTTCATTTTAATATTTAAATATTTGTAAAATTGAATTACTCTTTTTTGTATTTTATTATTTTGTGGGTTATCTTTGTCAGAATCAGGGTATGAGTTTTTCTCTCTCTCCATCGAATCACCCCGAGCTTGAATGTATTACAGGTCGAAGTACAAAGGATGGTCAAAACAGTATTATAGTACCTTTTTGTAATAGTATTCGAACATTTATTGGGAAACCCGTTAAAGTTTTACTATTCAAGATAATTTAAACCATGCAGAGTAATAATAATAATTTTTGTAATTTGTCATGAGATTTACAGGACACAATCAAAATAAAGAACATGGGCCTTGGCCATGAGGCCTTAAATTTTTAGTTGCACTGATTTACATATTTTTTGTAAAAAAAAAATTCTCAACGATTGACCCATGACTTAAGGGCTGGAAGATAAAAAATTTTTGACAATGACACTTGGACTTGGAGGTAAAATAAAATGAGATCTTTACAGTGGGACTAAAACAAAAGGGACTACTACTTAATAGGTATGTACTGATACTAGTAAAGAAAGTTTTTGCAAAAAATTTATAATATTTTGATTCATTCATAAAAAGGACGATCCCTCTGTCTCAAGAACTGAGCAGGAGTATTAAAAAGATTAGATCAATGTTGTCTGTAATTTAACATTTAGAGGCCATAATCAGTGGGTGGATAAAAAAAATCAAAGTATGGATTGGTTCTTGTAACTTGTTGTTGTAGTACATATGTGATGAAGAAGAAATCTCTTGTTGTACGATTGAAGCTACAAGAAAGACGATCAATTGATTGTGATAGAAGAAGAAATGCCTCCAATTCATTATTCACGACGGTCATTTCAGTATTAAATATTTTATGATCATGGTTTCTTCCCTCTCTGTCTTTTTTTCTTTTCTTTTTTGAAAAGTTTAGGACCTACCTACAATCACATTCGGTGTATTAGAGAACAAGCTGTATACAATTTTATGTACACATGTAAGTCAGAGAGGATGGTGTTGAAATGAAGAGCTTTGAAAAAGACTTGAAAAAACTGTTGAAAAAAACTAGACTTGACAGATGGCCATCAATATAAAATAGAAAAAAAAAACTCCGCAATGAAATCCGTACACACACAGTAAAATAAATTGTAGATAAAAGAAATGAGTCGTAAAAATTGAAAATAATATATTGATTTTGATCCGACTTTAATTTGTGAGGCTGGGGACTACAGACTATACAGATAGTCACTTTTGTGAATTGTGAATGAAAATTTTTTTACTATGAGGAAACTTTAAAAAAAATATTATCTAAGAATATTTTTTTTTAGATTTACAAATAAGATGGGAGACAAAACAAATAAATGTGTGTCAAATTTCATAGCATTTACAATTTATATCTAGAATCTTTGATTTATACTTCAGTTAGTTTGTAAATAATTAAATTCATTTTTGAGAAACTCGTGTGTTTTACCTTGTCCATAATTTTGTAGGATGGACATGGAGTTAGACAGGAAATGATATAAAATAATTTTTATGTGGTATTTGAAAGGCTTTAGGGCTCAGAGTTTGGACAGACACAAAAGAGAGAGAGAGTTTAGATCAATATTAAATACTACTATTTATAATATTACCATTTACTTGTTCAAATACCAATTCATTGTGTGAATTGGGATTTAGCTACAATTTAAAAAAATACCTGTACTTTGGTATATTTTACTATGTACAATGTATGTCAAACTTTTCTTTTGGCCCGGTCCATGAGAAAAAAAGCTCAGAGGTAAATAAATATTGCTGCTCCAGAGTGTCTGCTATTCCTTTTTTATCACCTGACTTGAATTGTTAATTAGTTGGAGAGGATTTCCTCTCTGTACTAATAGTATGGATGTAGGTACAATAGTTAAGCCTACTAGGTTCTAACTTTGACCATGTTTTTCTTCATATTCCAGTTTTTTGACTCTCTCTCTCAATGTTTTTCATGGTTGGACGTAGGTCATAATAATGTTTGGACGAACCGTTTGTTTTATTACATATTTTTTCAGTGATATTCCTACTGTTGTATGTACATGTATATGTAACAAGCAAGGAGTTGGACATGTTGGCTTCAATATGGATGAGGAACAGTTGGACTGTAAATTGTATGTACATATTATATTTAGTTGTTATTTAGCAGTCCTCCTCCAGGCTGATACGAAACACTAATGATATGTTCTTACAATACAATATATGGAGCGAATCATTAATTTGATCATAAATTCGTAAATGATTCTCTAATTTGAATAATTTTACGTCCTTTTAGAATTTTTGACTACAAATACAATACCATCATGTCTACTTCTACAATATCAACTTTTACCACCATGGCTCACAAAATTTTGGTACCTTTCACCGCTTCAATTTCTATTCAAAGTAATAAATTCCTTTTATTTTATGTACTCTCAACATTGAACAACTTTATTTTTAGGGTAATTCTTGTCTCTCTGTTTTTTTTTGAGTCGTAAAATCTGTTGTAAATTTAATTAATTGACTAAGGCAATACCTTAGAGTAGAGTCAATAATAAAATAAACTATTCAAATAAAATGCTTTATTTCAGTTCAAATGGTCATGTTGGCGACGAATCAAGATTGAAAGATGAATCGGATAAAATGGAAGAATTGAGAGCATAATAAGTTGGATATTGTATCGAAATTGGTCTCTCTGTTTGTGGCTCTCTGCATGATTTCGGATTTTTCAAGTTGGGCACCTTCAGTGTTTAAATATTTTTTTCCCGACAAACAATAACAAGTTGAATTATAATACATATGTGTAGGAATATTACATGAGTAACAAGAGGGACGTTTTTATCATCACACACACAGACACACAAAAGTTTATATGATGAGCATAACAATTGATTTGAATCAAAAAAATTGTTAACATATGTGCTTAGTAGTAGTTTATAGTTAAAGAAGAGTACAAATTCCAGTGCACACACACACATTGGAATTACACAAAGTACACATTGATAACAATAAGAAAACTACCTGTGAAGCATTTAAAAGATGTTTTTCTCCTCCCTCTCGATTGGAAATCTAATTCATAATTGTTTCTTTCTCTCCTTCTTTTTTATGCTGAGGCAGCATTATTAAACTAAAAAAATTATGAATTTTTTTTTCTCTCTACTTTGTATTTAATGCTCGTCTTCTTCTTCTTCTTGCTTGTTCTCGTCTAAGCCATCGAACAATTCTTTATATTCCAGTCGGGGCCATCCATTCATTGATTTCAATTCATTCATAGGCTCATCATCATCGTCAGACTGACAGATTATGTAGGTAACACTTGTTTCTAATATGAAATTTATAATAATATATTTTGATAAGTATTTTTTGATGCAAGACTGACACATGAAAAAAATTCAAATGTCAAACACATAAAGAGAGCCAGTCGTCAAAAAATGAAAATCCAACACGTAATAATCAGTTTAATATTACCAACGTTTGTTATGGTCCACACTCCTCAGTTCTTGGTCAAGTCACTGATGAATTTGATCCAAGGGTAGTAGAATAAAGCCTTGGTTTTTGGTGACAACTTGGCGACGGAGTGTACATATATTTGGGAAATTGTTGTTTTGAAAAAAAGAGCAACAAGTATGATCATTTTCTCATCAAAATAACAATAAAAATTTTTAACATGTGAAATCATTACAAAATTCACACCTTGAACCAGGTGCAGTACTTCTTTTTTGTTTTATAATATAAAATTTTTTTTCTAAAATTTCTTGAATCTTGTTGGGCTATAAACTTTTTCTTCTTCTTTTACATCTCAGGTTACTTCAAGTTCATAAAGAAAATGACAGTGTTTCAAGAGTAAGTCTATTAAAATGTTTTTGTGGTAACAATGTACATGTAATATATTTTTTCTTCTCTACATTTGTATTATATCTACTATTTTATACAATACACAATCATCAAGTCTGTGGGCCTCACAGTGTGAGGTCAGAGACAAACTAATTTGATGACATATAAATTGTGTTTAGTCAAAGTCAATGAAAATTGATACTGTAAAAGATTTTCGGATAATCCGATTGTAATTTTGTATCCTGGTTGTCTGATATCAAATTTATCTTACAAATGGGCAAAAAAATACAATATAATTCAATACAATGTTGTAAAAGAGTATGCAACAAGCTCTTCTAATTGTACTTTGAATATAACAGGTGACAATTGATGAGATCTTGATTATTGACTGACATTGATGACTACTGACAATTGTTGAATGTCAAATTTCAATTTGTACTCGGGTAATTGTGAGGTGAATTTACGATACTTTTAATTTAAAGTTACATTAAATTATTTTAGACTTCCGGTTTGTATTCCCATGCTTTCACTATACTTATCTGTATTATCGCTCACACTTTTCATTAAAAACTTTTGGCAATAGTTTGTCTCCCCAATTATAATATCCAAGAGAAAAGTTTTAGTAAAAGGGAAAAAAACTCATTCAAAGTATTACTACGATGACTAGGATGATGAGCTACCGTGTAAGTACATTTTACCTGTTTGAGTCAATGAAAGAAAAATGTACAAAGATAAGGTTATAAAACCCTCTGTTTTTTAAGGTTGAGCTACTTATACAGTGTGAATTAATGGTACGTATCGTCTTGGCTGGTAATCTTGTGATCAGAATGAGTTAAATCGGGCGTGTTATGTACTTGTGTGAGGAGCATTTTTCTTGTTGTCCACCCAATAAAGATTAAAATTATAGCTGTGCCTCTTTCACTCCCCAATTAATGATTTCCATCGGCTCCTGGTCCTCATTCCCTTCTCATGTACCTTCTCCAATCCAAGAGAAGTGGATGAAGGGTCTACCTAATTTCTTGCTCTTCTTTTGATCGTACATGCTCCATATCAAATGTTATAACAGTACTATCCTCATCATAACTCATCCATTTAGGTAGAGCCCTTTAATTCCTTACAAAGAGGAGTGTATGAATTTGAACTAATTTACTGTTTAATTTTTTTTATTGAACTGATACAATTTCGATAGATTGTAAATTCGACATAAAATTCCTTTATCTGGAGCACAATGTATTTGACAATGTTTTTTTGATATTTGTGATTATTTTAGATTTCAAGAAAATGTATTATTTATTTTAATGTTATGGAAAAGGAGGAAAGAATCCTAGCACAAAATCATTTGCCGTCATCTTAAAGAAGAAGAGCTGAGGGCGATCACTCGTGTTGTATCGTCAAAGTAATGGAAAATCATCAAAGCCATGTAAACATGGAACATGGTGAGGAGAGACTGAATAGTGATGAAGGATGCAACTGGCGTTACTCCCTGTTTTCTTGACTTAACCTTTTCGTCTCTCTCTCTCTCTCCTTGCGTCTTTCATCAGGATGCCTTTTTTTTACCACCAACCGAAAATCTTATACGGTATATCATAGCAGGAGATATAAACTGGCTATACTGATCATAAGACATAGTGTAGGTAAGACAAAGTATTTTTTTTTGATTTGATGAGGATGGATTTTTATGATGAGGATTTTAAGCAGTTGTTGCGGTAGAGGATTGAAGTGCGGGAGATGAAAACTCTAAAAAGTCTAACCGATAAGTGTTTGGCATGAGGTGCCGGTGGATTTTGAGGAAGGGAGTTTGTAGCGTTTGTGTGATGTATAATCTAACATATTAATGTCATGTTGTAATGAAAAGATGCCTCAAATCTACCATCATCATTATATTAGAATGTGATTTGAAAATTAATGTATTTGAGCTGTTTCGATGAATTTATCCTATTATATCCTTCCTTCCCTTTATCATGTACAAAATACATACAGCCGCATTTTCAGGGTGGGCTATAACAGCTAGTTTTTAAATTAATTGTAGAATTTATTCTAAATCGTTTTCGTTTGATGTATTTAAGACAATCGATTTTCTTTCCATTTAGGTGCAGGAATGACCGCTTGTGCATGACAATATTTTTATCACTCTGTATTGTTATAGTTTGCCCTATTTTGCCCCTATTGATGTTTGGAATGGAAGCCCTAACAAATAGAGACAGTACACATTAACTTTTACCAACACAAAATTGTTTATTAATATTTTTCTTCTTTTTTTGGTGATTTCAAGACACCCTGTATTATTCAAAACTTTACAGCTATTAATTCATAATATTTTGGTTCTTCTTCCTCTCTCTCAAAAAAAATACTGATCTAATGCCAATAACCAATGTAATGTAAAGAAACATCAAGTTTTCAACCTCAATTTTAAAATGTTAATAGTTTCCCTTGTAAAATTAATAGGCAGAGGCAGTCACAGGAAGGAACACATTATTATTATTTTATACAAAATGTTACACACATACATGTTTTTATATACATTTGTGTTATGTTATGTATAATCGGAAGGTGTATTGACTGACTATCACTATGAAAATGAATATTAAAATATGATGATCTTATGGAAACAGGGAGAGAGAAAGGAGAAGAAATGAAGAAGAAGGAGCCACAACAAAAATTTTTGGAAATGATGATGATGGGCCGTTTGAATCTCTTTATGGAAGGAAGGTAATTATATAGTTGTGAGTAACATAATGGGTAACAACAGGTTAGAACAGAGGCTATTCAAATTTTCTAAAATTACCAACCAAGTACACTACATTATATCTATACTCTATACAGTCAGAGAGATGGGCAAGCTAACATGGATCGAGATGTAGGATTCATTTTTGAATAAATATTCTTCATTTAACCTTTCTTGTATGTAGGTAGTGTACAGTACATACATAATGAGCTTTTGTCGATACACTCATAAATGTTAAATAATTTTTATAACTAAACTTAAATTGTGTACTAGTTAGTTTTAGTTATCTTTTGTATGTGCTGACAAATTAAGGGACTTTTTTTGTACTTTAAAACAAAACATTTTTTGTAAGTTATGAACTTTTGTAGTTTATTTGTTTTGTCCCAAAAAGTGATATACAAAAATAATGGTTATACAAATGTTTGTGTTATATATATGATGATTATACAATGGACTTGAATTTCACAACATAAAGTAAAAAAAACTGTAGACTCTCTTCAACTCTTTTGGAAGTCACGATCAGTAAATGAACAGTGGGAGTCTTGTACAAATTATGATTATGAACTGAGCTCGAGTTTTGGCCAAGTTTCCTTCCATTGGGATCACAATGCCTATCATTCAAATCATCATCAACGTCATCAATTTATCATAGATTGATTTTATGCAGATTAGCTTAAAGGACGAGCTTATCTTTTTGAGAGATCAACGTGATTATGATTACAACAAGGAAAAACTCCCCTTGGCTCATTCACTCACTACCTTTCTCTTCATCTCTCTGCTCTTCTAGTTCAGACTGACGTTGTCACTGTCTTTCAATACCGACGAGATTTTTTTTGTCTTGTGGTTTCATATCCTTCAAGTTAATCAAAAAAAATATTTTTTTACCTCTTGAATGTGACTTAAAGAGAGAGAGTGCAATGTTGTTTTGGCAAATGAATTGTTTTAAATGGGATGAAACATGAATAAGAAAACACATAATGTACAATAAGATAAGCCGAAATTATACGTAATAAAAGTTTTCTTAGAGATTCAAAACTTTTAACCGTAGGGACACTTTGGAAAATGACTGTTCATTCCAGTTTGAAAATTCTTGTTATTTTTTTTATTTTGACAAAATAGTGACATAAATCAGAAGAGAGGAGACTGTACTAAGTGACAGAGGTCAGAGAGAGAGAGAGAGAGAGTCAAAAATTACAATGATATTTTTTTTGTACCTTTAACAAACAAACATACAAAAAACTAACAATGCAGCTCATGTCATCATTGTTGTTTTTTTTACATTTTTATAAAAACCATTTTAGTATTATTTACGACGTTATTATTTCTAGTGACAAACTAAACTGTCCCATGTTTTTTTTACTACTTCTTGTTAGTTATCTCAAAGTTAAATCCAAAATCATATGTTTCCAATTATCGTCATCATCATCATACCGACTATTTGAGCGGCTGTCTCTTGTATAAGTCCATGTTGATCCGTCTTTAAAGAAGAAATATAACATAGTAAAATCTTGGCTTTAAAAAAAGTATTTTAGCAAATGCAACTAAACTAAACTATTTACTTAATTATAAAAAGAAATAATGGACATGTTGAGCGCAATTTTAATTCATACTTGAACATTATTGTATTCTATAATGCAAATCTGTAAAACACACACAATTCAAATCATCTCATTTGACCTCGAATATTATTAATATTTTGTAAAGTGGTCTGGATAAAGAAGAGAAAAAAACATTGCAAGTCTCGAGACTTGCAATGTTCTTTTGTAGGGAATATACATATACTGTAGTTAAAAAAGTTATGTATATTATTTTATCGAGCCATTTATTACACTTGAATATTATGATAACTAAATCACAACAGAGAGAGAGAGAGAGAGAGAGAATGTATACTGTAATATGGTACGCTTGTTTGTAAAGTCAAAAAGTTGAGTGGTTGTGTTGTTATTGTTGAGAAATGATGGGATATCGGATGATCGTAATCACCATGATCAAGTGAATCTCGATGATCTTCCTTGAGAGCAAACCTCACGTTTTTCCTCTTTTATACTTTCCTCAAAGTTCCGGTCATCTTTCTTCCTCTCTCTCCTTGTTATAACTTTTTACAATTTACATGTGTAAAATTTGAATACAACATCGCCCAAATTTAAAATCTGGTCTAGGCCTTCTGACTCAACCTCCTCCTCCTCCTATACATGTATTTATAATAATATTATCTCATACAAGAAAAAAAGGAGAATACTCTAGTTTATACTGATATAACAAATGCTATAAAATAATAACCTACATAATATTATGATGTGTTGTTGTTCAATTGGAAGAGGTACATACTTTGTACATGTATTTTACATGACATTATTCATATTTCATGGTTGATCAAACACTTTGATCTTCCACAATCTCATAAACTTGTACTAACTCTCAATTTAATCTCGCTCGATTCTCTCTCTCCTAATATTCCATTCCATGTACAGATATGGACAAGAAAAGGAAGAGAAAAAAAACTTTAAAGAAATTATAATATGGATAGTATGCACAACACATGATAATATTAGATAAAAAAGTATAGAGTGATCAGTTGATGGGATCAAGATGAGAAGAAGATGAGCAATGAGCATGAGTTAATATAACAAAGTAGAGAGGAGAGAATGAATTTGAATCACCTTAGTGAAGTCTATATTCTTTTGTGTTTTTTTTTCTCTGTGTCTATAGATTGTTCAAAAAAATCATGGATTGGATTTTTTGGCTGATCCTGAACATGCTTGGTCCTTGTAACTGGCCGTGGCTTTTTCTCAAAAAAAACGAGTGAAAACGGCTCCTATCAGATCGGCACCTCTTGCCTCGTTTTCTCTGTGTAGTCCCACAAGTCAGGAATAAATAAATCAAGCAACAATGAGCCACAACAATCTGTTTATTCCTTAATCGTTGCCGGGTTCATGGTCCAGCCGCCTTGACTTGTCAGCTTACAATTATTAGGATGGAATAACACGAGAAAAACAACAACTCCTCTCTCTCTTCCCCTTCATTCAATTTGAATTTTTGCCGATCGGCCCATTTCAAAAAAATTCTCTACAATCTAACGATGCATTGCCATCCTCTCTCTTTGTATCTTTTTAACAATATGATATGGATATTTTTGTGGGAGTGATGCACGGGTGAGAAAAATGGTGAGAAGTAGACACACACACAAACTATAAGTATAAACCCTTCATCTTTAACTTGTTCTCTTCTTCTTCTTTAGCTCCCCCCATTCTCTCTCTCTCTTTTCTTTTTCCTGCCTATTCAATTTAGTGTAAATTTATGGTATGATTTGTTTTCTTTTCTCTCTCTCTTTCAAATATTATCGTTCCACACTCAAATACCGAAACCATGCTTTTGCTATATATTATACACGTAGAATGCTGTATATGTAAAAATTTTGATAATTTCCATCCCTGTAGCATTTTCCCCTTTTTTTATTATTCAGTGATCAGTGAATTACTCGTATTTCTTTAGACATGAGCCTGTAGCCGGTTGAAATCACGATTTTTATTCTTAAAGAATTTTTTCTTGACTGTCACAGAGAACAAAATGTACATTTTTCCAAAGTAAACAAATTTCAAAAGTACTGGTTTTTGTTTAATTCCAAAAAAACAGGAGGAGGAAGTTTGAAATTCCTTGTAAAAATAATGAGATTGTATATTTTTCATAAAAATTTGATGCCAATTTACAAAAAAGAAACTAATGTAGTGTATGGAAGGGCATTGTTAATTGTTGAAGCCAAAAAGAGACAGACTTTAAAGAAAAAAACGGATTGGCTTGACTCTTTGACTATTGGAAAAAGTTGAGAGAGAGAAAGAGGAGGAGGGGGGAGAGAGAGATGATAATAATGGAAGATGTGGAGGTGTAATAATCTATGTTGGTAGGTGTACTTCGCAGATGAAATGTTGGATATTCTTCACGCCCATTGCGGCGAATTTATTTCATTTTTTATACGTGATTGGGTTCAGCCTCCTTTTTCCCATTCAATTTTTTTTTCTCTCCTCTCTCTCTCGCTTGGTACGCATGAATGAGAATAAATCAATGGTGTAATTTTGAGAAAAACGAGAAAATCTTTTATAGATTTTTACACTCTATACTAACACCACCCATACACACAGATAATACTCGTATAAAGGTATCTCCCCAAAAAGTTTTTTTTTTATAAATATACAAAATACAAAAGTAAACCCTTTCACTTGGATTTGTTTTTACTTCGGGGAAAAACTAAGAATTCTTTTTTTTAGACAAATTTTCGTATACCTTAGGCTTATAGACAAGAGAGAGCATCTGTACATATGTCTCTGGTTGGTATTCTGAAATAATAGAAAAAAATGAATTTGAATTGATATGGGAGAATATTAGTGTATGTTCATAGTTAAAGGGCCATGAGGGATTTTTTTTTGGTAGAATGGTCAAAAGTGGAGTTTTATAAGTAATGAAAAAAAAAAATGTTAATATTGAAAAAAAGGGAAGAGAGATTGGAATGGAATTATGGATAAAGGAAGAGAGAGAGAGAAGATATGGTCATGCCATGCCTGGTCAAAGTAAAGTTTTGATTTCGCACCGATTTTCTTTTCTCCGCCTCTTATTAGCTTATAAATTATCAATTATTTATCGTTTTTAATTATCCAAGTCAAAATCAACTCGTATTTCCATTCTCTATTGTCCATACCTCCTCCACACACACACAGACGGATAGTCCAAAAAGGCCAAAATATGAAGGGAAATGTATTGAAGGCAGAGCACTACAGATGTATTGTCTCTCTCTCTCTCTCTTTCTATTGTATATGATAATGTACGTTGTAAATTGTTAAAAAAGAACTATAACATGTTTTTTCTCTCTCTCTTTTAATCTATTGGCGGGGGCAGTTCTTCTTGTTAATGATCTTGAAATGACTAGAACCATTTTGAAAAGGAGAGCGTCCTATATCTTTAAAACTTGTGGGTTTCTTTTCTTTTTTTGTTGCAGCTGCAATTAATTTGTCCAGTATCCAGTTTTTTTTTCTTTTGTAGTAATGAAAATTATTAACAGTTAATATTGAAGTGGGACTCTTTACTCTCCTTTTATAAATTTTTAGAATGAATATTCATTTTTTAAAATATATTATAGGACATGTATAATGTACAAAACGGAAAGAGATTTATAGGGGGGGAGGAAAATTTTTAAATGGCTTTTTTTTGGGTCAAATTGACACATGCTCCATATCTATAAAATATAAATTTTATTACAATTTTTACACGTTTTGATTTTCTCTCTCGTATCTCTTTGAATATCATTGCTCCAAGAAAGAATCTCTCTAGTTCTTTAGTAAATGGTTAAGACACGACGTTTTCTCTCTCTGTCTTGCTCTCTTGTGGTTGCATGAGATGGTGAAATTTTTGTACAGTTTATTTATTAGATTTTTCATGTGACAAGTTGAGAGGCCGATGCACGAAAAATTGGGCAACAAAATGCAATATAATGGTCAGTCCCTTTTTGTACTATAGAGATTATCTTTGTGTGTGTGTGTGTGTGTAAACTTTGAAAAAATATAATTTCTAAGGATGCCGATGTTAAAAAGAATCTGGGGTCGGGTGTATCTCCAAGTCGAGACCTCATAGTCTCTCTCTCTCTCTAGTCTTATCTTGTCGCGATCACAATTTGCCATTTAAGATTTAATAGTAGACGATTAATAAATTATGTTAAACATAATTTAATGGTTCAAAATATTAATTATTGGTCGTGTCTCATGTTTTCCATCCATGTCTCACAATTTTTGTTAAAGAGAGCCAAAGAAGACGCCTCTACTCTTTTTATAGCCATATTTCCAGTAGAACAAGATTACAAAAAAATGAGTAATAATAATAATCAACTATCTGTATCATGATGGTTAGAAAAAATATTATTGACAAGAAAAAAAAGGAATAGGATTGGATTGGCTAAACTGGCTTTTTTTTCATAGATTGTACTTTGAATGGATTTTTTTTCTTTCTGTTTTCATTGTTCAGGATTTGAGTTTTTTTTGTTTTTGTTAATTTAATTTTTCTTTTTGAGAACATTGACTTGAGTTCAAGTTGATCAAAAATTACTCATTTTAGTAATGATGAAGGGAATGACTTTTAAGAATTGGAAATTTAGTTACAAAGTTAAAAACAAAAAGATTTTCTTGTTTAATCTGCTTTGTAGAGTCCTGAAACCCGGAATTTCCCCATTTATTAAAATAAAAAATCAGACTAGTTTACTAATTTCTCAGCTTGCCATTATATCACGTAAAAGCTGTTTAAATTCTCTTGAAATCCTTGATAATTCTAGATTTCTCAAAAAAAAAACTTAAACAGCAGTAAATTATTCTCAATATTTTGATTCAGTTTATAATTTTGATACAGTCAACGTCAGTTTTCGTAACACAATCAGAAAGTCAAGTGATCTAGTAATCTCACTACGGATGTTCATAGCTGGGAATATTGGAAACGGCGTTAAAGTTGTACAAAATATTTTTTTTTATTTAATGGAATCTCATCAACAGATTTTTATGGGGAATTTAGAGGGAATCAAATTTTTATCAAAACACAAATTTCACAAGTTTGACTTGAACTGTAAGAAATGATAAAGTTGGCAATGGTTCAAAATACTTAAAAAAATTACACATTTTCCCTAGAAACTTTGTAATTTATAATGAGGGTGTTAAGTAAAAAGTTACATTGCTATGCATTGTTTTTGTTTTTTAAAAAAAATATATTTTGAATAATAATACAGATGCAAGTTGTTTTGGTATGAAGAGAGAGAGAGAGAATAATATTGATATTAGAAGGGGGGTAAAAATGAGGAAGAAAAAATATTGAGTGAAAACTTCATCAAGGGAAGATGATAGTTTGAAGGAGTAGGGAGAAAAAAAAAGAAGGAGACGAAGAAGAGCCGTTCATTTTTTCCCAATTAGAATGGACAGGTGGGTCGTAAATGTCAGAGGATGCAAAGAATTTACCCTTGGCGTAAAAGTTACTACCGACACCCGACTCTAAGCCCGTTTCATGTTAAACTCTGCAACTTGCTCATCCACCTCATCCTTTATTCCTTCTTTTCAATCCTTTTTTACTCCTTTTTTCGTTAGGAGAGAGAGCGAGGGCTACTAGACTCGTAATTGTGTCGTGAGTGACTTTAAACAAACGAAAAATTGTACAAGGCACAACAAACACAATACAAAAAAAACTAATAAGAGAATAACAGTATACTGTATAAAACCAAAAAAATAATATTTTACTTAACTTGAGCATTTTTCATGTCAATTTTCTTTTACAGTTTCCACCCCTTTTTTCTCTCCCTGTCTAGTTACATATTTAGCAATCTCATAATTTACCGTTCATTGGATTGGACTATGGATGAAATGTGGCAGTTTTTTTTTCTCTTTGTTTTTGCACAAATTATTTTTTACTAAAATTCTGACGGTTTTTATAAATGGAAAGAGTTGGACGCCATTCATTTGGTTTTTGCCATTTTTATGGTTTAACCAATCAAGAGTTATGTTGTCTGACAGTTTTTTTTCATTTGTTTAGTTTAAAGTAAATAATGTGAATTTAACAGTAATGTTGGATGACATAATTTGTGTGTAAAAACTTCTTATTAAAATGAAGTTCCCATGTTTTCTCCTCTCTAGTCTCTTGTACTTGTGTTTTGAATTGTCTATAGTCAAAAAAGAGTGTACTAGCTGGGCAACCTAATTAAAATAAACTATTCCACCTTAATTAAATTGACAGGTTATAAATGATCACTGACTACGAAACGTTGTCAATGTATGTACACAAACCCCTCGAGAGACTGACAGGTTACATTAGTTAGAAAAAGAGAATTCAAGCATTAAAAGAAAAATGATGCAATTGCATTGTAACCAAACATTGTAAGAAGAAGGTAACAGTAAAAAGTGAGGAGGTTGATGATTTTCTATCTCTTACAATTTCATATGAAGATATGTCAATGTCAAACCTCAAATTGTCAATATACTTTCATCAACTCTCTGTCCGGTTCAAATGGACCATAGGTCTTTCTTTGAGTTCTTCTCATTCACTTGACTAACACAAAATTTCATTATTTAATTCAAAAAAAAATCATCAACTCATGTGTGTGTGTAGTGACGAGGACAGTCACAACTTGTACCACTTGAAACTAAAGAAGGGAAGACAAATAACCCAAGTCAAAGATAGCGAGGCCACCGGTTTTGAAATTTCAGAACTTTTTTTTCTCTTGCTTCTTGTCTCCAAAAAATTCATTAGGGAAAGAGAAGGAGTCAAGAATTCTTTGTTGTTGATAAGACAAAGGACAAGATGGTTGTGGAGACTTTTTTTCTGTTTCCTTTTTTCAACTTGTGTGTACAGTACAATGTCATTGAGAGGACCTAAAGTAGAATAGAGCTAGTTATTGATTATTTTGTTTGTGGATAATGTTACAAGGGAAAAAATGCTCGGCATGTTGATTCATGTAGGTGAAGGTGAATGTTATAAAGGGTGATCTACGTAGATAAAGGGTCAGGTTGACTTTTTTGTAGGGAGACTTTTTTTTGAGAGAGGGAAATTTCTACTAGACGTCTAATTCTTCATCCCTACAGCTTGAAAATAAAAAAAAGTTTGGGGCTACTTTATTTTAACTAGTGACTAGAGTCTTTTTTTGTATGTAGCTTATGTAACAGTTAAAAAGAGATTCGATGGAATCTATAAACTTTGGGCGACACTATAACTACTCACTGTTTTCTTTTCTTGTGACTTGTTGCGTTGAATTTGAAGGGTACATTAATTTTTCTTCTTGTTCGTCATCCAACGTTTTTTTTGGACATGTCAACTCCCTTGGAATTGTCAGTAAGTTAGTTGACAAGGGGGGAAAATACATTGATTTCAATTTGATGGCTCATCCTCATGTAGCCATGTACAGGACACAGGTGTATCTGTATTAGGTATTATGAGAAACGGTTGTATAATACTTTTTTGTCTATATATAAATCTCAATCCTTATTATTAGACGCATCTTATCATTCTTTTTTTATAAATGGTTATATTTATCAGTTACATGGAGATTGTAGCGTTAACTCTCTTTTGACTTTTGTCTTGTCATCATCAACATGAGAGCGTCTCATCGCATCTCATCTCATCGACATTGTCATCAAAGTTTTTTTTTCTTCTTTCAATAATCCTCCATCTTTTATTTTAACCTCATCGTACAAATTAACATATTCAACAACTTTTGACTCTCTTTGTCAATGTCTCTGACTATAATTTGTTAATTTGATTTGCGTGGGTGTGTGCTAAAAAAATTGAATGGGAATTATTTGGATTGATATCTATATTAAATTAATTTTTTGAAAATAATTTTTACGTTTTAAATTTTAAGGAGGAATGAAGAGTAATGTAGGAATGATGAATCATGAATTTTTTCTCTCTCTCGCTCTCTCTCTGTCTTGTGTTTCTAAGACAGTGAAAATAATAATGATGAAGGTATGCTGACTTTGTCCATGGGATGATTTTTATTGGTGGGTTAAGGGGAAGTGAAAATAGCAGGAGGTGCCAAAATGTGAGGCTAATTTTGTATATGTGTAATCTTTATGTAATTCATATAACTAATGAGTGGCAAATGGGTACTCAGCAGGTGGGCTATCTAAGGGGGTCCGTCCGGAGATGTTGAGGCCTTAAGCGCACTTTTATAAATTGTATAACCCTCAAAAAACTCTTTATAATCTCTACAATGTACATCTATAGACAAACACCAAGTCCGTTATGTACAGAGAGAGAGAGAGATTATAAATAGTGAGGATATTATAAATCCATTATATATTATTGATAGCCGTCAATTTATTAATGTAAAAAAATTTCTAGGTACATATGAACCCATTTTTTATTTTAAATTTTTTCTCTATTTATAAGGAAGGAATGTTAAATATTAATAAGAAATGATTTTTTAATAATAATTAATTTACATATTTTTTTTATTCATAACTTTAAACTATAGTGGAGATATTAGAAGAGGAAATTATGAGGAATGCCAACGTCAAGCGTTGAGGTCAAATAGAGAGATGTAGTTTGTAGTTTGTAATTGTAATCAAATGGGGAATGTGTTGTGGATAAAATTCACTGTCATAATAATAATGAGACTGCAGAATGAGAGTAGAAAAAAGATGATGAGACAAGATTGCAAAGGATTGAATTGATGGGGATAGAAGGATGAAAAAAAGAGTATGAAATAAAATGCGTGTACTTGGATTAATCAAAATAATTTCAGAGAGAGAGATGAAAAGAGTATTCTCAATACACAAAATATTTATCATGGTTTTAAACTAGACTTAACATATGTTAATACAAATCCAATTGTTAATCATAATAATAATACAATTTCAAGCCAGTGATAGTTAATGTGATTTGATGTATAACGCGTAATGCAAATTATTGAATCCGCATTCCTATCCTCTTGGGCTCTTGTAGGTATATTGATTGTTGTAGAGAAAAAAGTGCAATGCAATTTATAGGGACTACACTATAGGGACTAGGGAGATGATTTTTTTGATGGGAAGTAGAGATTGTCTCTTGCACATGTTGACCAACATTTGATTAGTTGACCCCTGAGTCAACGAGAAAGACGCTCTACATTCATCGACCCTGGCTTCAATTTTTGTGTCTGTACTTGTACAATTTTTTGAAGCCTCAAGCCGCTCATGAAATTGACTCTGATGTTTATTTTTTTATGTTGAAGACAGAGTGGGTACAAATGTAGAATCAAAGCTTGAAACATTTTTATTATTAGAGATACTACTCCCTTATTCTGGCTGTGAGAGCCTGTTGAGGATTCTTCACAAGTTTTGTGTTGTAATGCACTGTCATAGTCACGCTGCCGTTTGGAATCTTGTTTTATTTGCATAGCTATCTGTAGAGTCTATTATGAATTATAGTCAGATGTATCAGTAGGCAGGAACTTGTGTTTATGAAGGGAATTGGGTGATGAAAATGTATTGTTTTTTTAAAAAATGGAGGGAGAAATTTCAGGGAAAAGTTTGTTAAAAATTACTAATGATGTACAGGAGTAAAGGTGAAGAATCTAAAATAGATTGGGAACAAATGGATGGCACGAACCACAAAAAAATGGAGAGTCGGGTGATGAAAGAGAGAGAGAGAGAAGAAAATAAATGGAGCATAGAATAGTTAATTAAAATTTACACTTAAATACATAACACGTAGACTAGAGACTATAGAAGTATAAATAGTTGTTGAAATTAACCTTTACACTCGTTTCATTGAAAAATCATTAAAATTTTAGGTTGACTTTTGGCTTGAGCCGATCCCTTTTTGAATGTTTGTTTGTTTCTCTTCTCTTTTGGTTATACTCGAGATCACCTTTGTGACTTTAGTTATTTCATAATAGGAATACAAAATATTTATGTATTTAGTTACCTAACTTTGGTTTCTTGTGGTTCATTTGTATTTTGCCGAGGTTAAAGAGAAAGGGAGGATGATGGGAGATGATGTGGTTTTTGTGGTTTTGAAGAGCAGAGGCAAAAGAAGGTTTAAAGGTGGTGTGGATTGGAAATATTATTTATAAAGTTAATAAACTATATAATCATTTTTTTTCTCTCTCTCTCTCTCTCCTCATTGTATAATGAATCGTCAAATAAAATCGATTATGGTTAATGTTTTTTCAAATTTTTATTTAATGGTTTTTTCACAGGGGGGCCATGACTTGACACAATATACTCATCTTTTTTTCTCTTCTTCTTCTTCTCCTCCCCCTTCCTTATTATTCTTAATACATGTATTACTCTTCAAAACCTATTCCAATTCATCTTCTCCTTGTCTCCTCTCTCTCTCTCCTTATTTTTTTTAAACTCGATCTTGAGCCTACCAAAAAATCATTCTGCAAATCTTGTTCCAATCTCTCTCTCTCTGTACAGTCTCTCTCTCTACCTCCATGAAAACCAAACCACGCATTTTTAAATGGAGGTAAAAATTGAGCAATTTTTCATGTTTTTGCGTTTTAAAAAAATGATTAATTGGTGTCAATTAATCTGCAGAAATGGGAATTAAATGATAGAGAGTTTAAAAAATATTTTTTGATGCAAAATATTTATATTTATGGCTAGACTTTGTAGTTTGTACTGTGTTTTTGAGGGGTTGAATTAGTTAAATGTTCAATAGGTTTTGTACAATTTTCTCCTCTCTTTTTATTATTATTAATCTTAAATTCTAATCCGTCCCCATGAATAAGTTTTAATGTCACCAGCATCTGCTTCATAAAAAATTGTGTGTATAATAATTTATGATACACTCATTTTTCTTGAACATTTTGTATTGTTGACATGAAAATGGAGGAATGTACATATTTGTCTGTTACTATAAAAAAAATTACAATGTATAAATTTTATAGTCGTTGAAGTAGCCTCACATTAATTCTATCCTCGATTTATTTATGTATAGTTTTTTTCCCTCTTGTTGTGTGTACTATAGGTGATGAATGTGGTTTCTATATTGTACATTAATTGGACATATTGTGGGTGTAAACTTTGAACGGTAAATTGAACAGCTCACCTCTCCTATTTATTTTTTTTTGTATAATATCCTCTCTCTCCTGTATTTCCCATACGTTTGACATTTCATTTTATTTTTATCCATTCTCTCTCTCTCTCATGTCCATCATAATACAATTTTCATGGTTACAATGTTAAAACCCACACCCTCATTCATTGTACACAAACCTCAATCCCCTTCCATTTTTTCTCGTTCTATTAGCTTAGCTCAGTTAAATAGACAGACTGGGTTCATTTTTGTATAAAAAAAATTCAAATTGTCCAATTGATGGAGAAGATTGATATCACCTAACGTAAAATACTTTATAGTTAGAAATGTTCCAAAGGGGGGAGGGGGAAACGGAAGTCACTGAGTCGAAACAAAAATATTCTAAATTGCTCTCTGTGAAAATCTAGGAAACTTACATCACAAATGTACTCACCCCTCCTTGACAGAGTTTGTCTGTATGGAGATTGTTGGATATAAAGTTACAGGTATAATAATAATTGTGGTCTAAATATAGGGCCAGTAGTTTATGCTAATTGTGTGTGCGTATCAAATTAATTAAAGTCTATCTCTTTTTTTTATAGGGAGAAGGACTATAGAAAATTTTATTGGGAGGAGATGGAGAAAAAGAAGGATACGCTCAATTTGGAAGAAATTTTAAAATTCGAGAACTTTTTTTTAAATTGTTCTAGGGAGAAAAACCACAAAATTAAAAGGGACCGTTCACCTACTCCTTAGAGTCTCTAACCGCAAAAATTGGTTACAATTTATTTTGAGACTTGTTTTCATAAGACTAGGGTGCTCCTTTTTTACCTTTAACCAATTTATGAAGAAGAGAGAGACGCAGACAGTTTTTTTATGGGATAAAAGAGTAACAATTTATATTTTTTACAAGGTAAAAAACTCTCTTCACTTACCTTTAACATTACATAAACTGAGTAGCTCGGGCTAACAAGCTAATGATAAGAGAGAGAGAAGAAATTACCTTTAATCGTCATTTGTATCTATGGGTATTATAATACATCAACATCAAGTTACATTACAATTGAAGATACACACACAAAAAGAATTTATAAGGGGAGGAGGGGGGGGGGTTTGGTTTTTCTTGTGTTCTTGTTCTGACACTGGCCTTTAGAAGCTAAAGGCTCAAGCTTGAGTTTTAAAAACTGAATGAAGGGATTTTTTTTAAACTCTTGCTTGTCAAGTAAAGGAGACTAGGATAGGGTAAAACGATGAACGATTATTAATTGACTTCCTTTTAGTAGAGAGAGAGAGAGCCAACGAGACTTTTTTTTTTGTCTATTTCATCGGCATCGACATCAAGCTGTTTAGTTTAATTTTATATAACCAATTCCATTCTATTAATTCCGATTATTTTTTTTCTGCTTCTTCCTTGTCTTACTCGTATTCCACTTTTTGATTGTGTTGAGGTACATAATGGACGTTTCTTCTACTTTTACTACATGAGATAGCTCCCTTGAGTATCTGTTGTAGTCAAGGGATGAGGAAGGATGAGACTTGAGGGTCTGTTTAAAAAATGATACGATTTACAATTTCATTCTAGTTTCTCTCCGGTTCCTCAGGTGAGCATTGAGGGTGTCAATAGAGACCAAGTTTCAACTTCAACCTGATGGTTTTTTTTGTACTCAGCTTCTGTTTAGAATTTTCTACTTCCTCTTTTTAATTTCAATTGTGGGGGATACTCTAATTTTTTTATGTAGTGAATTTATGTATAAAAGTTGTATAATTTATATGGTAATAATCCATCAAAGTGGTTTAAATACATAAAAATAATTTTTTAGTCCGCTCTATTATTAACTTGCATTACTCTCTATGTACAAGCATTAAATTGTTGTTCAGTTTGGACATTTGGATCTTTTTTTTTTTAGTTTGTGGGCTTGACAAAAAGTTCACCCTCTAGTAATTCCATTGAAAAAAGACAGAGAGGAGTTTGGACATGTTGTGCATATTAATGAATAGGAGGACAATTTAACAGGGACTCAATAGTTAATTCAGATAAGAGGAGAGAGTGGGACAACGAAAAAATAACGACGATCAAATTCAAGGGACCATTCATTTTCATGTAGTGGAGTTGGAGTTGTAGCTCAGCTGCTCCTGTCTTGAGTTTTAAAAAAACTTGAAGATAATCTATATAAAGGAACAAGTAACCTAGCCAGTTGTTTAAGTTATAGGTTAACTATACAAATAACTTTTGTATTAATTGCTCACCTTGACCAAACGACGCCCTCTTAGTTTATGTCCGTACCTTCTGCTTTCTTTTTGATGTTTTTTTTCTGATATATTTAAACTTGTAGGTTATGTCTGTACAAGGCTGGAAACGGAAATGATGTTTTTTGGTCTTGTTTAATTATTCAAGAATGTTGGAACTCTCTTATTAACATTTATATTATTATGTATTTTTTTCTGTTTTATATTTGTATTTTACATTAGAGAAATTAAAATTAGAATTTTTAATGTTAGTCATTTTTGTTTATAAATTAATAATAAATTATAATTGACTGGGAATTTTATGAAAATAGTAAGGCAAAAAGTAGGATACCGTATTAATTCCATTACAAGCCCCGGCTTCTATTTGCAAAAATGAACCGGACCGCCGGCTTATATTAGATGCCCGGCAACTATTTTAAAACTAGGTTTTCTTGTTGAACTTTTAGATAAAATATGTCTAAATCATTTAATTTTAGGACATCCAAATAAAATATTCCAACGTCCAACAAGTTAATAAAGTTGTGTCTATTTGTAGATTTAGAAATAATAATATATTTACACATATAGGTACAAGGGTACATTATAAGTACAAGGGTATATTATTCCTTAACTTCCTACGGTCAATTCTTGTGAAAAGAATTCCTAGATTAAACGATGGTTCTTACCTGAAGTTTAATCATAATTATACGATCCGTTCATCCGAATAATTAACTATGTAGTTAACGTACTTTATACCATATTTAGCACATTTCAACTCAAAGAAAAAACTAAACCCTGCTCTCGTGAGCCCTTTGCCTCCCTTTATCTATCCCTTCCTCATTCTCTTCAAAGCCTCGGTTTGTATTAGGGACCAAAAATTTTATCGGTAGCTAAAAATTTCAATTAGAATGAATTATATTGATTATATAAGAACTTAATAATGTGGAGGGTGGGTGTTAATTATTTGGATGAACGGATCGTGTAATTATGATTAAACTTCAGGTAAGAACCATCGTTTAATCTAGAAATTAAACTCTACCGTTCATCCTCCTAATTAACCATGTGGATGTTCAAAGCATACAAACCGAGTACACAATACAGGATATTTTAAGTTAACTGAGTGTGAAATAAATTTTATTGCCAAATAAAAGCAAATAACTATATAAATAGCACATTAAAAACAATTGTGAATGATCATATTCACTTTTAAACTAGGTGAATTGTACCAGAATACGAATATAAGATTGTTTAATGATTGTTATTGAAAACGGCATTAGAGAACTCTGCTCTCTTATCCAATGGCCGGTTGTAAAAATTGGCAAAAGTTCTGGAGTTTTCTGTCCATCCAGCCGTCTTTCGGATGGTCTCGATGTTTACGCCCCCCTGAGTGCCACCGATGTGGATGAGTGTCTGGAACTGTGACCTGAGAATATAGAAGAGTTAATTCCACATTTAGCAAACAAATTCTTAATCCATCTGCTAATTGTTTGAGCAGTCACATGATTGTGTGGTTTATTAAGACTCAGTATTAAAAAATTTTCAGATTGTGATCTCAGTGGTTTACTTCTATTAGAATATTCAATTAGCGTTCTGGCAGCGCATACATTAGCTTGATTATAGAACGGTAAGAATAAGGAAGGTTGAACCCTTCCTGGAGCTGAAGTTTTAATCAGCGATGATATTCTAATGTCTACTCCTTGATCAGTGATGATAATTTCATCATATTTGATTAAAGAGAAAGTCTGAACTCTGTGAGCTGTTGCTAAGGCCAGTAGGCCTACGAGTTTCATTGATAAATCTTCTAATGGCAGATCTTTATTAGGAAATAAGGTAGCCAGATAGTCAATGACTTGACGAGGATCCCATGTACAGTTATACCTTGGTTTCGGAGGTCTTTGTTTATACATGCCTCGAATGACTCGTGATAGCAGCTCGTCTTTCCCTAGGTCAGTGCCAGAGATAAGAGAGACTGCCACCAATTTTTTAGTGCGCAGCCGTATTGTTGTTGGAATGAGGGAGCCAATGACGCCAATGCGGTGTCCAGACTTGATTCGGGAATCCCTTTTAGTTTGAAAGATTCCCTGATAACTTCCCTACCACCAGTGAAAGCTTGGATGACATTGGATGTTGATGGCTATATGAGGACAACAAATCATTTGAAGGATTAAGAATAATAGGATCTTGAATTAGTAATGAACGAAAGACGGGGAACCAAGGTTGTCTGGGCCAGTTGGGCACAACAACAATGCCCACTGCCTTGTCAAACATTATTTTTTGCAAAACCTTTGGAATCAGAGCAAATGGAGGAAAAGCATAAAATTTCCAACTGTTCCAATTCATTGTGAAGGCGTCAACTAAATAACAGTCTGGGTCAGGGTACCAACTGACATATGTACTGCATTTAGTGTTATTGATAGATGTAAAAAGGTCAATTTCAGGTGTTCCCAGTTCACGGCATATTAAATGATAAGCTATATTATTTAATGACCATTCATAACTAAACTCCGTTGATCTTGATTCCTTGTCTGCCTTATAGTTGTTTGCGGATGAGATATATGATGCAAATAATCATATGTTCCTTCTTTCACACCACTACCAAATATCTCTAGGCAGCTCTCTCAATTCGGCGAATTGAACGCTACCCATACGGTTGATGTAAGAGAGGGCAGTTGTGTTATCAATACGTAAGAGTATTGAGCAATTAAAATGAGATCTAACCGATGATTTCAGGGCATATAAAACCGTGAGTAATTCTAGATAATTAATATGCTTCTTTTGTTGGAGAATATCCCAAAATTCGTGTATGTGTACGCTCCATCACTGCACCCCAACCTGTTGTCGATGCATCAGTCTCAATTGTGTAGTCAAATTGTCTACACTGAATTGAGTTGGAACATGTTGGGATTTTTGAGATCCACCATTTAAAATCTTCAATTAAGTTTGACGATAAAAGCATTTTCTTACTATAATCATCATTTGAAGATAAAAGAGCCAAATATTTTTGTCGTGCCATGCGCTTTGTATAGACCCACCCATATGCATAGCTGGGCATATGGATGTTAATGAACCTAATAGTTGTGCAAAATGTCGAATTGTGCAACTGTTTAGTTTCGAAAATTTTTGTAATTTGGTAATTAATTCCTTCTTTCTATGCTCTGGAATAGACAATGTCATAGATTTGGAATTGAACATAAAACCCAAATACTTGCATTTTTGAGAAGGATTAAGTACAGATTTATCATAATTAATGATAAAACCCAGGAATTCTAAAATTTGAATTATATACAATAGATTAGCTCTACATTGCATTTTGGAATGACTAAGATGAAAGATGTCATCCAAGTAAATTATGATGATAAGTTGTTGTAGTCTAAGATATTGTGTTACTGGTTTCATTAATTTAGTGAATACATAGGGGGCGGAGGTAAGCCCAAATGGAAGGCAATTAAACTCGTAAATTTGTCCTTTGTATTCGAATCGTAAATATTTACGATGAGAGGGGTGAATAGGAAGTAGGAAATATGCATCCTTTAAGTCTATTGTACCGATAAAGCAATATTGAGTAATACGGTTAGATGCTGTCCTATAGTCCTCTAATTGAAAATGAAAAACTTCAAGATGTTTATTGAGGTTTTTCAAATTAAGTATGAATCTCATTTCCCCATTTGGTTTAGGAACGAGAAATATACTTGAGAGGATTTGTCCTTTACTTGCGGTACAAGGTGATATTGCACCTTGTAGGAGTAGATTATTGATACTTTGATCCATAAAAGACTCCTCTCTCTCTCTGTTAGATGTATTGGGTTTGGCTTACTTATCTGCTCTGGGTATGATATAAATGGTAGCTTATACCCTTTCAACCAACTGAGTACCACACAATCATCGGTAATTGATTTCCATCTACTTAAATAAGATTGTAATCTACCGGCATGTGTACTTACACTTATTGACGGCGACGACTGTTGCTGTGGCGGTGGTTGTTGTGACCCCGACCTTTGGCCTGTTGCCCACCCGACTTCCGGTACTTCTGCTTCCCGGGAAGGGACCGGCACTGGTAGTTTAAAGGCCGAGAAGATGATTTTCCATTTTGAGTCTTTTTCGGTTCTTCCTTCTTTAACTCTTCAGTGCCTTTGATCAAAGATTTTTCGGATTTGATTTTTTCACTCAATCCCACTCCATATAGAAGAGTATCAATGGGAACTTTGTCACATGCCATCTTCATACTAGGATATTTTCCTAGATTTATGAATGTCCTCCTAGCTTTGGACAATGAATGATGGACATCCGCCATTAACTGTGCGGCCGACCTCAAATTGGTAATATGTGGCTTTAGATCAACTCCAATATCTTTTACTTTCGTAAAAAATGAACTAACCGATCGCCCAATAGCTGTTAAGGCACAGCCTAGTTGGTCTTGGTAGTCAAGTTGATACTTGTCCTTCTTAATGTTGACGTCACCCAAGACGACTTTGATTTCTTCATTTAACTTAGGCCCAGCCATAGTTAAACAATTCTCAGGTTGAGGGAATTTTTCCATGAGAGCTTGTCTCTTCTCTCTATCAAGCCCCTCCCCCAAAATTTCTGCCCACATTGTAGCAATTTCATCATGAATTGGCTCTCCAACTGGCTGTCTCTTCTTTTTACTTTCCCCTATTAATGATTCAAATTCATTAAATTCGAGGTGTAGATTGAGAACGTCCTTGTCCGAATTCTCCTTGGAATTGGATCGAGGGCGTGAATGAGACAGGGTAGAACGGGATCTATCCCTTGATAGATCCGCCGTGGAGTAGGAGAGCGACTTATGGAAATTGTTGCCTCTCTTCTACCCGAGTATGAAAACTCGCTGGTCTTGGTCCTGAGTCGGGCAGGGGAAGTTGATCGGGTCGAGCCTCTACGGCTGGGATCCCGTCTCTGCCTTTTGTGGGTCTTTTTATAATTCTTTTGAATTTTTTAAATTGATCCTTCAATTCTTTGTATTTTTTCGTCTCCGTGGATGATGATGATGAGGACGAGGACGATCTATATCTACCCATTTTTTCTATGTGAACAATGGTTTAGATAGAACGAAATTACAAAATTAAAAAATATATTTTACTTGTTGGTTATAAATGATAATTAATCATTTGTTCTCATTATAAAATATGTAAAAAAGAAACAAAAAGAACGTGGAATTCAACGGCGTGTTGAATTCCACATGGGCCCTTAAGAGGCTGTGGGCCCTTCAAAAAATGGTAGCGCCACCACCATTTGATGATGATTCTTTTTTCTTTTATTTTTTACAATTTTTTACTATTTGACTTTATAAAAAAAATATATAAATAATTTCAGAACCTTTGTACCGCCCGGGAGTACTTGATTGACCTGGAAGATTGATGGGTTGACCTTGGGGTTGATGAGTATCTTTTTGTCACAAAAAAACCGGAGGTTGACAAAATGTGTGCTTCTCACATGGCACAAAAAAGTTGAATGAGGAAGGGATAGATAAAGGGAGGCAAAGGGCTCACGAGATCAGGGTTTAGTTTTTTCTTTGAGTTGAAATGTGCTAAATATGGTATAAAGTACGTTAACTACATGGTTAATTAGGAGGATGAACGGTAGAGTATAATTAAACATTCTTGGCTTTGAGAGGAAAGACTAAAAAGTCCTTTGGTCAGTAAACGGTTTCGTTGTTTCCAAGAAAAATGCATGAGTATGCATAAGAATGGCGAGTCAACATTTAAGCCAGAAAGAAAAAATAGGACGAAGGCCTGTGCATGCTTCAGACACCTTTTTCCTTGTAACGGCCTTTCATATCCAATAAAAGACCCGGCTTGTATTGGGTGCCCGGCTTCTATTTGCAATTTTGAGTTTGACCCCCGGCTTCAATTGGAAGCCCCGCTTGTAATGGAATTAATACGGTAGGATGAAAAAAATAATAATCATAAAAGAAAACATTTTTTTCAAAGAGAGTTAGTCAAAATGTCCGTGATGGCTATGGGATTTAGACTCATAATTCATAATCATATGCGGTGATATACTGCATTTTGTACCTCCTTCTAGAAATTTGAATGAGACGAGGAAAAAATTTTTGTGATTCTTTTACAATTTTTTTCAATTAAATTGTTATATTTCCACAATCACAATTTTTATCCAAAGAGAAACTAAAGATGACAAGCTAAATATTTGACTGAAATAACAATCACAATATTTTGTTTTTGTACAACTTGATGAAGTAGTAGATGAGTAAAAAAAATTAATTGAAAAGGAATTTATTTTTAATAGCAGAGAGAGAGAAATCAAGAAGGAAATGAAAAGACTTAAGAAAAAATAGGAACAAGTCAAAAGTTAAATGAAAAAAAAGTAAAATAATCTCGATGCGTGTAGCGTGTGGATGAAATTAAATACATGGCTTATCTCACTTCTCTCACTTTGCCTTGTAACAAGTTAGAAGCAAACCAACAAACAAACAAAAAGTGAGTAATAAGCAGTAAGCATTGGTGGTACAACAAGTTTTTTTAGACTTTTTTTCTTTAAAAATATACACACACACACACAATTGTATGTATATGTACAGGAGAAAAGGGTTTAATTCTTGAGCCCAAAGCTAAAATACTTTTTTTTTACCTTTTGAAAGAAACAAGTTGGCTAAATACAAATATACAGTCAAATTCTCTCTCTGTGTGTACTTGTGTACATACAGAATACAGTTCTTTTTTAGATGGTCCATAGGTTTTAAGAGTTAAATTGCAGGGTTTGAAGAAAAAAGTTGAAAGGATGGAAGAAAGAGAGAAGGGGGTACGTATAAAAGAGGAAAGGCCTCATCATTCACAATTGAGAATACAAAGTTATAGAAAAGGGAAGAAGAAGAAGGAAAAAAATGTTTCATTTGGTGTTGAATTAAGTGAATGATGATGAATTGTCCTGAGATTGACATTGACTGCAAAAGTACGTGCATTGATAAGCGCCGCTGATTCAACGGCACACAAGATGAGGAATTCTGATTAACATCTTATCGCTACTTTTCATCCATTCTAACTCCATCACTCTCTTCTCTCTCTCTCTCTCTCTCAAGATCCCTTCTTTTTTTCTCTCTCTCGTTTTACAAAGGTGAGCATGCAATAAAACTAACAGTCTACAAGACTGTTAGACCAAACTCTAATATAGCCAAACAATGTGTTTGCAAAAAAAGTCACATTTGCAAAAGTCCACTAGCCTTAGTTGTAGGGAGTACAAACAAAGGAATTTTTTTAGCCAATTGTTAGCCAAGGAAAATATTATTTTTTTGTTGCAAATGGTAGAACTACGTTATGTAATTAATGCGTAAAGTGTGGGTGCACAATTTAAACATTTTTTCTTGCTAAAAAAAACAAGCCTGGGAAAATTAAATGGAATGTTAGTTATATTGCATGTATATTAATGTTATAATATGCAACATCTATTTTTTCTGGGTAATAATTAATGATACATATTGGACAATTATAATGAACAATAATAATAAGTCATGGACTAAAAGATGGTTTAGTGTGAGGTAGAAAAAAAATAGTATTAAAGTTTAATTAAAAATTAAGACTTTGTCGGCATTTTTTATCTTTTAACATTTGTGTGTTCAACACGTGGTGAAAATTTTATAAAAAGTTTTTGATGGTTCATTTTCGTGTCTCAATGAACTGTAAAGTTCAAAGTAAAAAGACTTTATTTATGATAGTCTATTGTTTTTTTCTTTTAAGATTCCCGTGAGAAATGGACAACTTGACCTGCCCTTTTGTTTATGAGTCTATTATGTACAGAAATTTTTAAAATTTTGACGTTGACAGTCAAAAAATATATGAAACTACGTAAAGGTTAATATGGGCAAAGTTTATTGTAATTAAGGGACGAAAGATTAAAGAGTAATGTATATTAAAATAAAATATTAATTGGATATAAAAAAATAAGTTGATAAAATAAACAATTTAATTGTAATTATTTTTATGACAAGATAATTTGGTGATTCATTTTATACTGGTCACAGTTAAAAAAAAGGAAATGAATTTATATTTTTATAATATTTGTAAAAAAAAGACTAGAGATTTATTATGATTCACAATAAATATTAGAGAGAGAGAAAAAAATATTGTGAGTGCTAAAATGGAGTTCAAGTTCCATCATGTTTAAGAGAGAAAAAACAAGTTAGTTAATTTAAGTCATGGAAGCGCAAGAAAGGAGACTGAGGGTAATATAAATTATGATAAAAAAAAAATTTTAAACATTGTTTAGGTCTTATAGGTTAAAAAAACTATGGTGTATTCATTGTGTGTATGTATTTTTTTTGAGGGTAAATATTATTGCCATAAATTTTTTGTGAAGCGTAAATTTTTGCACTCTCAACCAAGGAGCTGTGAAAATGAAACAATAACTCATGCAAAGCTACAGACTTTAGCATGGTAAGTCAGTGAGCGTAACGCCCGGAACAGAGTTGGCACTTGAGACCGGCAAAATGTCAATCAAAATTTCCTTTGAAACTGTAATAAATAACATTTATACTTATATGTGTATGGAGTTCAAATAAAAAAAATGAAAATTGAATTATTAAAGAAAAATCTTTTTTTTTTACTAACTTTTGCAGTCACTGGTCCTCATCAACACTTCCGGTCACCACCATCCATTTTTTTTCTTCTTCTTTGAAAGCCATGAGGGTGAGGGTCGAGGTCATTAAATGTATAGAGACATTAGACATTTTATGATAAAAAAAACAAGTAAGAAAACTTTGAATCATGATTAAACATTGCAAAAGTTAAATGTGTATATTTACTATTAATTTATAGTCTATAATAAATATCACAATTAAATATAAAATATTATATCTATTCTGTAGGATATAGGAAATGGTGCAGGTTTTAAATAGTTTATTTTTAACTATGTATCATAAATTAACATGAACTTGGATTTGAATATTTAGTTTTTTAAAGGGACAGAGAGAGTAATTAAGGATCGTAAAAAAATTGCAATCTACCTTTATCAAGATTAAAACACGTAATTAGACTTGAAAATTATGCACATGTTTTTAATTGTCTCTTCCGTTTTTCATCACAATTCACTCCATTTTTTTTCCTGTCCACTATGCACCATGTACCATCAAAAGGGATTTTATTTAATGAATGAATTGTATTTTCCGGAGTTTAAAAATGATTTAATATTTTACAATGTTAGAAGAATTATTTTACAAAAAATTGTAACATTATTTTAAACAAAATTTATTTGAAAAACTTTTTTCATACAAAAGATAATAAACACAAGAACAAGGGAAGAGGAACATGCACACGGAAAAAAGCGGAACATCTCCATGTCTATAATTCAATTAAGTTTTAATAATCTTGTTAACTTGCGACATATCTTGATGTAGAATTTTTTTTATTATTTGTTTCTTTTCTCTTTTATCTTGCCAGCTTTACATCCTCCAGAGACTGTGGTCGTGTACTTGTAACTTGTGTAAGTGTAAAGGTAGACTGTTGGTACAAGATATTGTGATTATATGATTATTATGTAATTATATTATTCTCTTCTTCTTCTCTTGTTATCTAATTCTTATGTTATTCCATATCCACGAGATTGTGTGTGCCTTAAAACATTGTTCTTGTTTTTTTTGTTTTTCTAGTTGTTCAACTCTTTTGGTGGTTTAGTAGGGGAGGGGGTTGTTAGAAAAGGTTTCGTGTTTTGTTAAAATAAAAAGAGAAAAAAAAGTGACGAGCGTTCACCTATCGCTTTGTACAAATAAGTTGGAGTCATGTAGATTTTTATAGTTTTTTTAAAACCATGTTTTTTTTCTCTTCATACTATGTGTTACCTATTCCTCCATGTTTTTTAGTCTCTTATTTGTTTTTGTCTTTTTTTTTACAACACTACACACAACCGTCAGTCTCGATTGTAGAGGGTTGAGTGTAGTTATTGGGTTTTATTTTATTTTGTGGGGAAAAATTGTTTCGGTCTTGATTGAACGTTATGTGACAGCTGTGCTCTACCTTTTACATGGAGAGTCCATGTTCATGTTTTTTTTTGATGATTTTCAATCTTGATATCAATATCGGCCTGTAGTCTCTTTTTTCTTGTTCTCATTTTAATATTGATTTTGTTGTTGTGATATCTATTAAAATTTTGGGACTTTTTTCAACTTTTTTTGTTTGTTGTTTTACAATAATGATGATCATGGTTTGTATACAAGTCTAGTTTTTTTGTGCAGAAAATGAGAGATGATTTTTGTGTGTGTGGATTAGGTCCTGTTTTATTTTATGAGTGTTCACTGATGTAGTGAGACAAGTGATTTCCGCCTTTGTTGAACAAGAATGTTATAACAAATTGTAATATCAGTATATTCAGTTTATTTTTTTTTGAAGGAAAAGACTTTCCCAGAACAAATAGAATGGACGTGTTTGTAGAGTTTAATATGGAAATTAGGTTTTATTTGAATCAATTTAGTTTGTAAATGAACAAGAAGGAAAAAAAGAAGAACATTTTCTGTTTTAAAAGGAAAGTTCTCAGGATGGGGGGATGGGTGAAAAAACACGTTTTTTTATGGAATTGAGTCCGATTTTGTTTAATTTGAATTTATCCATACATGTCCTTCATTGCTTTTTATGTAAAGAGAGACTATGGACTAACGTCTCGTAAATTTAGGTAAAGACAGGATTAAGTATGGGTTTTTTTCTGTTTAATGTCAAATGTCAGTAGACAATTTTATTTGAACATTAATCTACTGTTTGGTCACTATAGATTAATTTAATGTTTTACAACTTTAAACTAGACAAGTTTAAGTCTTTAATTCAAAGTCGTCAATTTAAACTTGAAAGTATTTCATTCTCAGTCTTGTACTCGTAACGGCAAACTAGTGATGGTGATTTTTTTTTGAGAATTTACTCATACAACATGCATGATGCACTACTACACTTTTACTAAATAGTGATCATTTTAAAGAATAATTAAAAAACGAGTTAAATTTTAAAATAATTTTTGAAACAATTAAAACTCAAAAAAAAGTGTGAGGGACACCAGGGGTTAAAGAGTAATTATAACATTGTAAAAAGTAACATGATACACCAGTGAAGCGTTCAAGCTTGACATTTGTTGTGCCCATGGAGTGTACACAACAAAGTTAATTTACATAATTCCCTTAATTTTTTCCAGATCATCGAGCAAGCAGAACACCAGGGCTAAAAGGGAAGTGGGTTTGGTGATAAGAGTTTAATCTGATAATTCTCTCTCCCCCTCTCTGTATAAATAATAATATAGTTTTTTTTCTATTTGGTTTAAATTATTCTCAGTGGTTCTCTCCCTGTTGGTGTCATTTAAAACAAATTTTAATTTCATTACTACCTTTTACAGGCTCTGTCTATGTCTAATATTCCGGGTTTACTAGTCCATGGTGCATGAATTTTGTTTCAGGAGAGGGAATGGTCACTGTAGTACTGTAGAGGAATTAAACTTGTCATATAAAATTAATTTCATTTAATATTTTTTAAAAAAATGACAGAATTTTATAAAATAGTTGTTGAATACTGAATGGAGATAGGGGACGGATGGAAAAAAAATGAAGTTTTATAATAACACATTATCACAAATTATAGTTAGATAATTGTTCCCTAATATGAAAGGAATATAATTTTAACTCGTGTACTTATGCACTACAAACCCAAAACCCAAAATATCTGATATGTATAATATTACAATTGTATCTTATTGAATGAATGATATAGAATACGTACAGGTCTATATACAGTAGAGTGGACTCTGTGTATATAGTTTTAAAAAAAAGTCAGTGAGCCACTACCACATTAGATCACATTAGAGAATTAGAGGTGAGTTTTCATATCCGACATGATGATGGCTCTTAAAGTCAGAGTTTCCGGTAGCCTTTACCTCTATGTATTTTCTCTCTCTCTCTTGTTATCTATCCTGATCATCCTTCCCGATATCACTCGCTTCTATTTTTTTATTACTATCAGTGATAACAACTACTTTCTGAGTTCTGACTAAAAATCCTTTCCATGTGTACATATTTCCACTCACTCCACCTTCCCGATGTTCAGTTTTTTTGTATTCTTACGATTAGTCTATAACCATGGAGGCTTTACAATATTTGTAGTTTCACAAATTCAAACTTGTGTAAAAGTGAGGAGGAATTAATATAATGAACAAATTACAAGACATGGAGTCTGCAAAGAAAATGTATAGAATTACACTTACATAAAATACAATACAGATACAGATACAACTTGTTTAATAATACAGTATACGGTACATGTTAGTCAACTTTGTTTTGAGAGAGAATTTTGAGAAAAAGTTTTTTTATTTTTTATTTTAAAAAAAACTATTTCTCTCATCCTCAGTTAAATTCTAAAATATTTTTCAGCTTCACAAAAGTAGGCAAGGAAGCGAGACGGAGTGGAGGGATAGGAGTTTTAGAGAAACGGCTTACAAGTTTTTTTTTCTTGCTTTGTTTATTACTTGCGGATTATCATTTATTTAATGCTGTGAACTCAACCTCGAGAGGAATTACTGGACAACAAGTTGAATTTTTAAAAAAAATATTTATTTATTAACAGTCAAACTTTTACAGAGGTAGAGGTAGCAGCTGGACTTGTAAAGTTTATATGCAAAAATTTGTACAGTTTTAAGTACACAAGGCAATTTTCTTCATATAAAAGAACAATTGTTGTAGCTCTTTCTCTTTGGGGGTAAGGGTCCCACATTTGGTAATTATAATTCAAATGATGATTATAGCAACATTACACACACAACAACAAACACTACTAAATTGTCCCCTCTCTTTTTTTTGACCAGTTTAATTACACATTTATTATATAACGGGGGTAATATTTCTCTCTGGGTCTCTCTGTTTTACTTGTTACTATATCCGCTTAATTTTTTAATTTAGTGTGGGTATCATTAGCTAACTCTAATTTTGGGAGGGTTCTACTTTAGACTTTAGTAAAAGTTACAAGTTTACACTTTTCTTTTTGTGAGGGTTTTTTTTTCTTCTCTCTTCCTTACCTTTGGGCAATAATTTGTAAAGTTTAAGGTTTATTAAGGGATGAGTTTACATTGAAATTCTCATCATTTGTATGTACTACCTGGATCCATCCATGTGTTTGTAAAAGTAAAAGCCAAAGGGATTTTAAAGAGTTTATATAATTTTGTATAATTTTGTTACATATGGCCTCAGTCTCAAAAGAAGTTTATTTTATCGACACATCTTTCTATGTCTGGAAGGCAATTTTTTTTTTGTGTGACGTGGATCAAGTTATGGTACGTGCGGAATGACTATTGCCATTTTTAGATTCTTTTTTTTGGCTTTGATGATTTTTATCTTGAGACAGACTTGAGGCTCAAGAACTTTATCTCTCTTTTTTAGTTTGATCAATTTTTACCGCTCTTGTTAAAATTATATTTATCTGTCATTCATGATGTACAGGAAAATATTTATGATTTAATTGTTTTTATTGGCAAATGCTAATAAATAATGTAAAAATAATTGTTGTAGTTTATTTTTTTCAATTTAATCAAATGTTTAATGACTATAGTTTAGATTATAGTCTCCATTTATTTTTTGGCATTTGATTCAATGAAGTAATTGAAATAGAGATAAAAAAGGAACAGTCGTGAAGAATCAATTTAGTTGTTTCGATTAGTTTTGCTATGGTTCTTTTTTTTGAAATCAAAATTTCATGGTTCAGTTTTTTGAAACCACAAAAGTAAAGGACGGGAGGATGACAAGAACAAACAATTATTTTGGAGAGATAGTTTGTAAAGATAATTGCCTTGGAGGCCTCTCTTGTACGTACACACTACACAGCAGTCTATCTTTGTGGATGAAGCATCAATTTTCCAACAATTACACAAAATTGTCTATCACAATTCACTTTTGGGGTTCTCCCTTTTCTCACTAAATAGAAAAGTATGGGGCTCATGTGGGAAAGCCTGGGGAGGCCTTTTTAAAAATGGTTCAATTGTGTCCCTGGCCACGCCACATTACACGGTTCATTCCCTTCTTGTTGAGGTTTTTGTATGGGAGTCCTAAAGTTTTGTGAGACATAATCATGTCACAATAGAGGAGACAGGTGACAATGAAAGGCATGACCAATTGTCAGTCAATTGTGTGCTCGACTTTCACTTTAACCCCTTTTTGTTAAATACACTTTTGTAGTCAACTGTTCGAGGTGTATAAAAATCAATTGGAGGACTCTCCACATATTTTTATTTTGGCTAAACACTTCATTTATCATTATTAATGTAATACTCTACTAAATATGTACGTTGTGGTTTTCCTTTCTTGAGGAATTATATGAGCTGTCTATTTTTCTAGTCAATTTTTCATTCTTTCCATCCATTGTGGTCTTACATTCATTACCACTTTTTCCATGATCCTCTCTGTGTGGTTGCTTTGGTGGTGGACCACAACTAAAGTTTTTGGGGTTTTTTTGTGTAAAGAATCAACTTTTGTACAAAAAGGGTAGTTGGCAGTTGTGTAGTCATTTAACAACTTAATTTATTTTTATTATTCAAATTTAGACATAAAAATTAAGCACACAAAAGTCAGCCCATAGACATTCTTTAACTGTAATTTTTTAGTGTGTAGAATAATTGAGATTTCAAATAATTCTAAACCGTCAAAGAAGTTTTTTGGGAGAATTTTTTTTTTGTGTAATAAAGAAATTGTAGCTCATCGTCAGTAGAGAAAAAAAAGTTGCCATTAAATGTTTGTTTTTTTAAAAAAAAGTAGACTCAAAGCTAGAGCATGCTGGGTAATGTTGTAGAACAATGAGGATGAGGTGAGGATGATGAAGATGATGCAAAATAATGTACATATTTCTTTTTTTTTTATTTATACATGTATAGCTACGAGACATAGTCAACTTTTTTTTGAATGGGTAGAAAACAAGTCAAAAAAGAAATAATAATTGTCACCTTGTCACAAATGTACAAAATATTCTAGAAATCTTCTTCTTTAGTACAGATTGAGACTAGTGAGAGGGGGAAAAGAAAGGATGGAAAATTAATAATAAAATTATACGACCAAGGTGCAGTCTATGAGATTGAAAACAATTGTAGGATTTTTTTTTGTTTTGGATTGTGGAACAAGTACAAGTTGGACTGGGACATAGAATTACTCAACTGAGAATAAATTATTTTTTTAGTTCATTCCTTCTCTAAAGTCTCCAACAGGATCTCCCATGAATTAAAAACTTTAACACCTTAAAAAGTTTTTTTTTTGCTTCTTCTTCTTGTAAATTTTATTTTCCCAAGACCTCTCTCTCTATGCAAAGCCGGACATCCCATCTTATTATAATAAAGCTTGTCAGAATTTTATTGTTTTAGTGTCACTTGAGTGTGTTTAACTGAGCAGCTGTTGTAGTTTTTGTACTCGTTTTTTTCTACATTTTAATCATCCAGTTCGAATTCGATTGGAGGGAGTTCAAGTCACTGCCCATATTTTTCTCTTTACAAAGATTGTTATTATATTGACAGTCTGTATGTTTATCATAGTTTTCTTTGATTGTCTTTGACTTTCTAATTAACTAATGAAATGATTAATGATGGCGAGTTATTTTTAATTATTTATTTATTCAATGACAATAGAGATTAGGCCTAATTTTTTTCAAACATGAGTTTTGTGTCTGTAGGAAACAAAAAACAAAGGGGACATTGTTCAATATTATGTAATGTTTATGTGTGTAGAGGATGAAAGATATTTTTTGGAGGGAATGAATAATAGATTTTTATTATTGTCCAACTAAAAAACATTTTAATGCTTAAGGCTTGCAACTCTTCTCTCTCTGTTTTTTTTTTGTTGGAGATGGAGATATTTACTTGCGGCTAGAAATTAATACATTAATATTATTATTGTCTTTGTACAATAGTTAATAGTCCCAGATTTAATCTACTTTTTTTTGCAGAGCTCTCTAGTGTGTAGTCATATGTAAAACAATTTTTTTGTACTCTTTTTTATTATTATTGATCACACAACGACCATGTTCAACTCTTTTTTTATTTTTATTTCTCTCTCTCTGTCATTATTTTAGTGGGTTGTACAGGAAGAAGTCTCTCGTTCACAAAATTTTTGTTCTCAGTTGAAAAAAAGTCTTAAGCTATCAATTCTCTGGGTTTGGGACTGAGAAACTTTTTCTCTTGTTGTTGAATCTTGACCATGAAATTGAAATGAGAGGAAGGGAGAGAAAACATTTTGATAAATATTTCTTTTTTTTTAATTTCATAAACTAAAGTAACAGATACAAAAAAAGTATTAAATACTTTTTTAAATAGAACAGCTGTTCCTTCCTCTTTGGAGAAATGTAAATGAAGTTTGATGTAGCGGAGCATTAGGATATTTTTTTTTAAATTGTTGACCTGAAAAATTGAGAGGTTTTTGTTTGTCTACATTGAAGAAATAAGTCTGAGATGTTTATGGGTGACTTTTTTTTCTCTCTCTCTTGTAACTTTATTTGAGAATAACTTTTTTTTTGAAGTTTTAAGACGTGAACCGGTTTTTATTAGCCCGCCTTGGACTCGACTGATAGTTCACAGGTTACAATTTTATTACTTCTCATTACATAGACCCACCGCTTCCTGTCCTTTGGGGAAAAACTAATTACAAGGCATTAATATTATTTCTTTATTATTTAATATAATATTGTGCATAGATATATAATATTGTACAATTTTATACAATTTTTTTATGATAGACTCATAAACACTCGTGTTGTATCAATTATTTAAACCCTCATTTCCCAAAACTTTTTCTCTAGTCAGCACTTTTTTTGATGTGGTCTAATTTTGGCGTATTTTTTTGAGGGGAGGGACAAGTTTTTGCTTTGCTTAATTTTTGTGGTTTGAATTGACCACAGGAATTTAAATTAGAAACCTGAGTTTTGTTTAAGAGTAACTTTCACAATTAAAAAAATAATTTTTTTTTGGAACCTTTTGTTTTATTCATAATTTTGTATTGTTTGAATAGAACTCCTCCTGCAAAAAAAATTAAAGTTTGTGCATCAAGCCATTAAGGTAAAAGATGGATACCTCCCAAAGTGTAAAAAATCCAGTTAAACACACGAATCCCTCCCATTTCCATACAAATTGTGTGTGGAAACCAGAACAATTAATTCATGGTTGCAACTCTTCTAATTTGCATAATTATTGTATCATACAAAAGTGGGCTGTTCAATTTTTATCCAATTCTTAGAGTTTATTTTTTAAAATGTTTTTTAAAAATTCTAGAATTTAGAATAGAATAGAATAAAATAATTTATTTTTTGAACAGTATTGATTCTTGAGCTCAAGGTTTTTCAAGAAAGACGAGTTTATTTCTCACCTTTTTTTATAAAGAAATTTAATTTAACATTAACACGTGTACATTTATTTTCACTCTGTGATTATGTTGAGGCAGTAGTAGTGGTAAATGGATTAATTCAAGGTAATCAAGATTGTCCAATCCCTCCCATTTTTTATTATTCGGATTTAATTCTTCTTTTTTTGCAATTCTTACTTTGACTAGTATCCAAGTTATGTTTTTTGCAAAAAAAAAAGTTAATTAGAGATTAATGAACTACCATGTCTACTGAATATGAAATTTAAAAGTTTTAATGTACAAAAAAGTCAATGGAATATTCATAGAGGTGTAAAAATATTTTGTTAAAATTATAATTAATTTTTAATTACATTAATTTCTTGTTCTTTGTCTTCATGTTATTTTTTTGTGCGGGAGCGTATCATTCGTCATAACTCATAAAATTTGTAACATGTTAATGAGTCACCATTTAATAATTGGAAGGAAGCCTGCCCTTTATAAATGACGACTGACAGGGAGAGACTACTAAATCAGATGGGGACTCCATGATGGTCTTTATTTTCACTTTTTTATGCTCTTCTGATTTTCTCTCTCTTTCCGGCTATGTTTTTAAAAATAATTTTTTGTAAAAATGATTTAATTTGGCATGCTCTACGCATGATAATTTAATTTCTTTTCTCCCGTGTTAGTGGGTGGTATGTAACAATTTTTTGGGATTAATTTTTTTAAAACCAATTATTAGCTAAATTAGCTTGTACAAAATTAACGCTCTTGCCTTTCAAACTTTCAAGGTTGGGGAGTGTAAAAGAATTTTTTTTAATGAACTTGTCATTTTAGTATTTTTTGAACGTACAACATTAGACACAGATGAAAAAAGTCAATGGCCGTCAATGTTAAAATTTTGTTGTGGAAATTGTGGCAAATTTTGATACATAAAATTTGAGACTTTTTTTTCTGAATGAAGGAAGAGGAGGGGGATGAAGGGTAAGAATTAAGTTGTAAAATTTGATGGACTAAAGAAAAAAAAACATGATGTAATACTCTGTGAGTACAAAGTGAATGGGATGGAGAAATGGGTAGTTGTATAATATTTGATATTATGACTAAATTATGTTTTTGTGCATTGTGTTATTACTTATCAGTTGTTGAGATTTTGAAAAAGTTTTAAAATGTTCAATTTTTACTTTACCTTTTTGTGTAGGAACTTCTCTCTCTCTCTCTTGTGTTTACCTTCACTCATTGCACGTACAGTACCTTCAACTCACTTGAGAAGAGAGTTGAAGGTAAAGAAAGTTGAGGGTTTTTTAATGGGGAAAAAAGGAGATGCAATCGGATCACAAAGTTGAAATTAAGTTACTACTCATTATTACACATTCAAAACGATAATCATAATTAAATCAAGTCATGCAACTTGTTTTTTTTCTCTCCTTTCTTTTTCTTATTCCACATTATTGACTTATAGTTGGAGTGATGATGAATTTAATTTTTTTTAATGGTGACTTGTCTTTTTACCTCAAAATTTTTAAATTGAAGCCCATTAAAACTTTGGGGGAGGGGGTGAATGTTTCACAACTAATTTAATTTAAATTTATCGGATTTGTTTTCAAAATTAAGTTGTAAAATAGTCTTTTTATAGGGAATTTTTTCTCCTGGGAATTAGTTTTAAAAATATATTTAATGAGTGGCGTCTTAACTTGAAAAGAATTTGTTAATGAATATTTATTTATTGACATTTTAATTCAATTTTTTTCATTTGAAAATGTCATAAAATTGACTTTAGTAAAAAAAGAAATTGCAAGTCTTTAAAAGTTTGACAATGTAATCTGCATTGCAGAAACAATTTTTTTTCCCTCTCTTTGTTTAATGTAATAAAAAAATGAAGGAGCGGAGAGAGAAAAAATTCAGACAGAATATTTCAACAATTTAATATTCATAATAATAATTTTTTAATGACTTTTGTACACAGAAATACTTTTTTTTTCAGTCTTACATATGTACCCTCCATGTTAATTTCTTAAGTAAGTCACCATTCTAACTTTTGTCTCTCTCTCTCTGTGTCTAAAAATAAGAAATTAAAAGGCCCTTGATTTTTTATAAGGTTATAGTAGTAACTAATATTTTTCAAAAAAATATATTAAGTGAGTTGTACATTTTTACAACTTTGGTAGTTAAAAAAAGTGGGGGAGAGAGGATGATGAAATGCTATATATAAATATTGGGAAAGTTTGGTTTTAGAGTCTTGATAAATTGAGCCTACTTACCTAAATTTATATATTTTTAATTCATTTTTTAATATTCATTTTTAATTCCATTTTTTTTACTACCTCACATACACACCTTTATCAGCCCTTTATATAGTTTTTTTTACAAACGTTTTATTCTTGGGTTTTGCTTTTACCCTATATAAAATATGAAGAGTTTGTAAGGATTTAAGTACAGGACAAAGTACTTTAAAATTGTCTGTATGTACGTTACATACAAACATTGGAGTGAGGTGGGTGAGACAGTGTCGAATTTCTCATAAATTATTATTACAAATATTTTTAAGTGTTAAAATTGCTCTTAAAAAATAGTCTACTCTTTTTTTATATGGCTAAAAGAGACTGGCCTACAGAATAAGTTTTGTGAAATTCACATCATAATTTTAATTTTTGCAATTTACAATGTCTAGGATTTTATGGGTTAATTTGGGAGAAATCTTTTTTTGCAAAATTTGAAAATGAGATTTTAATTTAATTTTAAATTATAAGACGATGGTGGTCTAATTTAGAAGGGAGATGAAATATTTATTTTTTTGGATGAATGTTTTTGTCATTACAAGAAAAATAAATTTTTGGGGGTCTCAACTGGTTCAAGTGGTTTGTGGAGACAGAAAAATATTTTGTAGAGTTGTAAGGATGAATAAAAATGGACCATAGGACAATAGTCCTTGTGGTGGGTCTAAATCAGGTCAGAGATCTCTGACAAAATACATTCAAAAAGGAGTTTACAAGATAAGTCACATACATAAACACACACACCAACAAGTCCTTGTTAAATTCACGTCCCGTCTCCCCACTAATCACAATGTCAGACTCTATCCCATCATTCATTCATTTTTTTCTGATACAAAAAAAGAGGAGTCATGGAACCAAAAAATCTTTCTTTTTATTAGCATATTTTGTACAACATGGCCATGGCCATTTTATATTGTAAAATTGTATGAAACAATATGAACAATTTCTATTGGAAATAATGATGATATTTTTTTCAATTTATATTTTCAGACTGTACAGATACAGCTGGCAAGCCTTTGGATCTTGTGCATGTGTCATGACATATAAAATATCAAGACTGGAAAAGTGGTGGAATTTTGTAAAATTTGGACAGGTAAAAAAAACCTTCAGTTTTTTTTACCGGATACTTTACCATAAACTATGTGCATATATAAAAGTCTATTGGTTTCTGGTTTTTTAACTCTCGTCTTTTCCTTCACCCAAACTTTTCTTGTTTTTTGTGTCTCTTCTCGTCTCACTTGTCCTCGTCTTTTTTAAGGGACCGAGGGTCACATTGAGAGTTGAACATGGTTGTAGAATAATTATAAGGATGAGGAACAAAATAAAAGTGAATTTTATACAGATGTAACTATATACCTTACATAGTCGTATGTGTAGAAGGTTAGTCAGTATGATGGGAACCCGGGTGATTGATTATGGCGACTTGGATTGTCACTAAATCCCACTCTGAGGGGCCCCAAAAGCGTGCAAGGGTTAGGAATATTAACCCTATTCTACTATTTTTGAAACCAGACAAGGTCTCCCATTCTTCTCTCTCTCTCTCTCTCTCTCTCTCTTTGTACATTTCAACTGGAAACTGAAAAATTCTAAATCAAAATCATTGTGAGAGTCGATTGAAAAGAGAAGAAAATTGTTGCCGCAAAGCTAAATTTAATGAGTAATTTGAGAATTTTAGTGTCATTTTTTAGAGGTAGCAAAAAAGGTACCGCGAGTCATCATTTTTCTTTGAAGAAATTTTTGTTAGCCCGTCAATAGCAAATTTTTCGGTTTAGAAACAAGGAGGCAATATTTTTTTGCACTTTATTTAATGCTAGAACGTGCATTTTTTGAATGTTACTCATTTTTTTAAAATAAGACAATCCAAGAATTTTACAAGACTCAAATTTGACGCCAAAAGTAAAAAAAAAAAGTTTTTTTGTTTTTATTCTTGAACCGGCCACAAGCCACATGATAAAGTCATGGACTAAACTAAAAAACCACATCTTGGAGACGACAAGACATGGAAGGAAACAAAGAGTAGGGGGGGGAGGGAAGGGGGAAGGCGGACATATCATAAAGGCGGGTTATAAAAACATAAAGGAAGAAATAATGTGGCCTTATTGTCATTTTTGTGTGTCTCGTGTAAGAGCATAAAAACGTTCCGTGTGACCGTCAATTGACACTGGCGTATAAAACTATAAAGACGGGAAAAGTTGAAGAAAAAGGAATCTTTTCTCTCTAAATGTAAATACACACAAGAAAAATATACAAGGACCATTATATTTATTGTACCTTTTGAGCTAAAAAGTCAGCACAAGCCAAAGCACTGGGTGTCGTCTCTTTAGAGAGAGAAAAATAACATTTAAAAGAAGAAGACAGTTTTAAAAAGAAAAAGGTGAAATTCATGTATGATTATGCTTAGAGTTTTCAAAAAAAAATGAAGACTTGTTTTTCCTTCATTATACTACGTATGTGTGTTTGTGTTATATAGACTGAAGGGGGTAATTCCTGCTGCTAATACTATCATCATTTCTTTTTAAGGGCGACAGTTTTTTTAACTCTGTGTCCTCAACTGTCTCACTACACTCGACTTTTTTTTCTTAAAGGTGGTCGAAAGCTATACAAGATCTCAAAACTGTCTTCTCTCACAGACTCACAGATGAGGAGGAGGAAGAGAGCGTACCTTGAAAAGGACAAGACTTTAATTATAGGATTTTGTTATATATGAAGGGGTCCCTTATATTCATGAGTCAACCCTTCTTGGCCTTCCCAAATGTTATACAACAAGTTGAGCTGGGAGCACATAAGTAGCTATTCATTCAATGTAATTTTTTTATTGTAACGTCTTTCTCTCTCTCTCCCTCACATTGAACTTGATTGTCTATATTTGTGGTCATTTGAAAAATAAAGAGTCGCAAATCTTTTGGGAACGTCCATTTGTTCCCTGTCACTTGACTTGACTACAATCCCAAAATTACGGAGTGGAGTATCCTTCTGTTATTTTTTTTGGATGGAATTTTATACAGAAAAAAATAGTTTTTTTTGGTTTGGTCTGATTGTTAGAAAAATTTAGGAGAGAAGGGACATTTTGAAAAAAAATAGAGAGAGGACAATATTTAACAAGGGGACACAAGTTTTTTACTGCTGGAATTACTAGTTTAATGTTCAAGAGAAAAATGTTTTTGGAATTTGGAATTGCTCTCTCTCTCTCTTTAAGACAAAAGGGTCAGAGACAAGAATGAGAATGACAAGGGGAAAATGGTGGAGGGTAAAGATTCAAAAGGTTAAGTTATTTTCTTAAATTCTTACCAATGGGATGACAGTCAGTACAGATAGGACAAGTGAAATGACTGTGGGGGAATGGAGGACAGGAGAAAAATGAACATTGTTTCTATTTTGAATATAACACAAATAAAAATTCCTTGTCTAGTCTTTATTTATTAATTCGTACACAAATTCATAATTTTTTTATTTTACATTATTTCAGAAATTTTTTGAAATTATTTACGTAGAATAACCAAATTCATTTTATAAAAATATCATTTGAAATATCCTTTGAAAAAAAATGTCAATTTAATTAGAATTGGAATTTTTATTTGTGTTGTTGTTATAAAATTGTAATTAGTGTCACTGGGATAGAAATGAAGGTTAAGTTTTTGGAAGTGGAACTCGTTTAAATTTTTTTTTACAAGTATTTTATGTTAAGAGTCAAGTCTATAGCTTCTTATTGTTTTTAAACGACTAGAGTACACTGAGTACAAGATTAGAATGGAAGGGATTGAAGTTTGTTTGAAAAAGTTTATAATCATCTAAATTCTTGTTGGTTTCAACAAGGTAATAGTTTTCTAATGGCAATCTCAATTGCCATTAAGAATGAACCATTCCCCCATCTAAATCTTCGTCGTCGTTTTTTTTTTATTGTTCTTCTTCCTCTTGTTCAGAAGTGGAAGGATCTGTGAAAAGTGTGATCTTGTTTTTTTTTTGAACAAGATTGTCTATATATAAAGTAAATGGATATAATGTACATATGTCTATAGTATATTTACCTTCAATTTTCAATAGCCAGATTTTGGCTGGGAGGGGGGAGAAGATGGGTCATGTACAAGAGTACATGATATTTGAACATTGTAAGTTATAAGTCTCCACTTAATACAATAAAATTACACATCTCAACGCTAGCATCTCAAGCTGTCCAATCCCATTAAATCACACTGCATAAATATTACAATTACCACTATCTCAAAAAACTTTAACTCTTACGAGGAGAGAGAGAGAGAGGGAACGTATCAAACAAGTCATTTTATTTTATCTCAAAACAAGCCCTTTTATATTGTCTCTAGTTTGTTTTGTTGTTTCGTCTTCTTGTTCTGGAGATTGTGAGGACTTTTTTTTGTCTTAGTATTTGCTACTCGGGACTTGACTTGAGTCTTTTTTTTTCTTTTGATAAAATTCACAATTATTTTGTTCCAATTCTTTTTATCACAATTTATTTGTAGAAAACCCTCGAATTTCTTAAATAACGTTTAAATTGTTAACAAGGTACTCGTTACAGTATCTGTAGATTAAAATTGTGCCATTGGGAAAATTAAATGGTGAACTTACGAGTAACATTTTGTATATATAAGTACAGGACAGGTATACAGATAGACAATAATGAAATCTCAAGTGCCTATAAAAATTGAGATGAAGAGAGGAAAGGTGGAAACGTAAACACGGACCAAAAAAAAAGAGGAAGAGAGTCCGAGCCGCAAATTGTACATATATCAACTGATATAACTTATATAAGTGTGGGGATATTGATACAATAAAGAGGGTTGAAGAAAACCATATTTATAGTGGAGAGAGAGAGAGAAGAGGATGATGCTTGTTAATACGTTATTAGAATGGAATTGAACAAGCTCCTCGTTTACTGCCCTCCTGCTCCAATATTTTCCCTCTTTAAACTGACTCTCAATTACCAAAAACTCCTCTTGGTCTTCAAGTGGAATGAAGATGTGTACTCAGTCGAGAGAGAGAGAGAGACTTGTATTGCTAGTTAACTAGTAGGGCCACAGGGACGAAAGAATACTCAAGACTGAAAAAAAAGTCCTAGGGATAAGTTGTTGTGTTCCAAAATGTGATGATATGCTGATTTAATTATGCATTTGAGTCGAGAAAAGTATCCTTTAAAGTATTTTATGTACAAGTATTGTATTGAGAGGAGGAGTGCAATTGTAAAGAATTTATAGATCCTTTAAACTCTTCCCATTTTTTATAAATACTTTTTTTCTTATACTCTGGAATTGTCTGTACATATATATATATCTGTACACACACGGTAAATTCGAAATTCGAATTGGAGTACTTTGTAGATTTATGTACGTTTGTTTTCTACAGAAAGAGAGAGAGAGAGGAAAGGATTAGGAGTTGGACTCTTGAATTAGGAATTGAATGTGCATCTGAATTTGGAAGTGTAAAAGTCAAGTTGGTTGGAGCAAAGTACCAAAAACCAAAACATTGGTAGTGGTACGTATCTAATAGACAGATACAAGTACACTGTACTATTATAACATTTTGTTAGAGATGAGTATAGGAATGGTTCATGTACACTGTAGGTGTGTGTGTCTTGTCTATGTGTAATGTAACAAGGTAGTCTTTATCTTGTTTAGAGTTTTTTTTCCTCTTCTTCTTCTGAGTGGTGGTGGTGCTGAAGGAGGATCATAAAGATAATTGCTCACGGCTTACCCGGAATTTTTATGACAATGAATTGGTCTTGTTAATTGCTCTCTAGATATCTTCAATTTTATCCTCTCGGCAATTTTTTCTCCCCTTCTTCTTCTTGTCTTGTCTTGTGGTCAACCATTCCCAATTCCTTGTAGCCGTAGCCACCACTGGAATATAATCTTTGTTGTAAAAGTCTCCATTTATTTTTTAAATCTAAAATGACCACAAGGAACATGAAACTCAATTAGAATTTAAATTCTTTCTCGAATGTCACAGAATTTTTTTTATTTTATTGCTAAAATTCATAGACAATATTTTTAAAATATCCAGAAGCAGGAGCTGACTTGAAGAACCTTTTCTTGAAATGAGAGAAGTGAAAAAAGTAGAGGAAAAAGGAGGGGGAGGGGGAGAAGATTGTGTACATCATTATTATTAATAATGAGGATAGTTGAATTTAAATTTTTTCGATTAAATTTGCATAGCCTGCCAAGCCCACCAAAACCACCAGTACAAAAGAACAACAAACCACCGAGTGAAATAGCACAAAAAAATAGGACTACAGAGAGAGAGAGAGAGAGAGAGAGAAACACGGCGTACAATAGAAAAATATTGTCTACCCACCCATTATCTCTATAACCACTAAACTCCTCTCTCTCAAGTAGTTAAAAAAGCTGGAGCTGGAACATTAAAGTTGTTGTATCATACCTAATCATTAGAAGGTTAGTCTCATATCATTTTATTATTATACAAATAATAATCAGAGAAGAGACGTAGCAGAATTCTTTCTTTTTTTTGTACATTTTGAAAAGTGCATATGTAAAATAAGTTATGTACCAAGGTTGTGTGGACTTGTGTGTGTGTAATGTTAATAAGGATAAGAAATCTCGATGAGGATTTGATAAGTATAGAAAAATACTGAGAAAATTACATACTCTCTATCCGACTCCCAACCATCCTCATAATTAACGTTGGATAATAATGTAAATAATATAATCGATTCCATTAGTTACACGTTATAATAGTAATGGCTATATCCACAAACACAACTTCTTTTTTTTTATTGTATTTAGGCTTGTTTCTAGTTTTTTGAATTAAATACTAATTCAAATATGAATGTTATACATTGAGGGAGATGTAACTAAGGGGGGTTTAATTTCAATATTATTAAATTTTGTGTGGAGAAAAAAATTCATTCCCATGTTTACTTAATGTTGCCATAAAATTAGTGTCTTTATTCTCCTAATAACTGGTATACAGATAATCTAGTCGTTGTAACTGGTGTTACTACTAGCTATACGTGAAATTTATGAGTTTTGAGTGTAGGGGAAAAATTATCAGGGAGAGACTCATGCCGTTTGTAATACATTGGGAGGGTATTTTTTTGAAAGACTAGCAAATTTGGCTTATGGAGAAATTAGGATTTTTGCTATTTTATAATATTTGTATTTTTGTTGCAATTTTTAAAAATAATATTTGAAATGAATGGATTTTTGTAGTGGGATGTAAGAAGGGAATGAATGTTAGTGCACTTTTTATGCAGAGTCAAAAAGTTAGAGAAAAAAAAGCCACACACATTGTCGATTGAATGAAGGGACCAACCCACCTCCAATTACATGTGGAAAATACCTATGAATTTCGTTTCAACAACCAATCTACTTTCTACATCACCTCCAGTTTATCCTTTGATAATGATACGCTTCATAATTCCTTATTTTTTTCTCTCTTTCTCTTGTTGTTATGTGTGATACAACTCTTTCTGTCTGTCGACTAGTCAAAAAATGTGTTTCTCATGAATTTCTCATTTTTCTATCTCAATTCTACATTTATTCAAGTCAGCTAAACTTTTTTTGTACTCGGGCTTGTTTTAAATCTCTGATAGAGACACATCTTGTAAATGTACAAAAGTCAAAATGAAAAAAAAATTACATGAAAGTTGACGATAGATAGAATAAAATTGTCTTGTTTTTAAAAAATAAGAATAATAAAAAATTAGACAATTGGAGAAACTACACAAAAACTAATTTTTTTAAATGGGGTAAACAATATGGAGGGATTTGTCTAGGTTTTTTAAATTGTAACCCGCTACAGGAAAATAAATTAGTTAAAAAATTTGTAATCAGTTTAAAAATCATTTGTTAATAACTAAGAAAGTATTTAATTTACTCTCAACTAGACTTTGGTCATCGTTATATATACATTTAATTTTTTTAAAAATGCATTTCATTGTATTTTTACTACAATTTGAGTAGTGGACTGGCTTTACTGTAGAATCTAGAATGTGAAAGTTGAATTAGCATAATATAGTATATTTTTTTGACGAAATCTTTGTAGGATCAGGAGAGAATTTTTATAAGCACAATTTTCAAACTAATAACATTAATTATGTGCTTAGTTGCTTACCCTTCCTCTAAAAAAAAAGACCATATCGCACCCAAGTTAAAAAAGTGGTAGAGAGAGAGAGAGAGAAAAGCCGACGATCCTCCTCCCTCATTTTTTCCCCTCTCTCTCTCTTTTCCTGTCCCTGGATTTGGCGCTCGTTTGCTTAATTGCCAGTGGGAACGAAATCTTGACATGAAAACATTTTCTAGACTTGTGGTTTACCTCTATGTACAGTACTAAAATGTATGTACACTACAATTGACTCTACTCTCCCGGGGAAAGACTATTACTATTGCCTATTGGTGAAAAAAATTATTAAAAATTAAAATAAGAAACTCGTTACAATTTTTGGCTATAAGGATTATAATTTAAAAAAATTGAAATGAGGCTAATGTGTTGAGAAATGAGAGATTTGGGAAAAGTTAAGTTTTTTTTACTACATTTATAAACTTGTGTATAAAATATTGTAACATTCCACATGTTGATTCATAATTTTCTCTTACATTGAAATGAATGCACTTTAATATTTATATTTATTCCTTTTGGCCATTTTAAATATGGAGTATGAATGCAGTTACAAGGCAAAGAGAAAAAAACAGTTTTTTATCGGAATATCTGTAGTGGAGTATAGTTGGTGCATGTACTATAGCTATTAGCCAATTAAATTAACATGAATTAAATTTATTTACCATGGGGAGTTACAAGTTATACTTTTACTTTTTATTTTGTGTGTAAAAATCCATTTTTCTCTAAGGGAAAAATCCCAACTCGGTGACTTACTTTTTGAATTTAAAATAGGAAAAATAAAATGGTGGCAATGGCACTTGACAGTTTGAGGATTTTTAAATTTATTAATTGCAAATGGAATTGTATAAGTGAAGGCTATAATAATTGATGCATTGAAAGAAGAAAAAAAAGAAGAAACTTAATTATAAAGTTTAATTCTCTCGTTATAGTTTTTAACTTAAAAGATACAGGGAGGAAGTTGAAGTTTACCTGTGTGTGTGTGCCACTCGACTTGGCTTGTTAATTGTAAATTAATGGGGAGTACAAGAATGTTACATGGAGTTGTTGTTTGGTTTAGCCAAAAGCTACAAGTAAAGTGCACCCAAAGGTTTTGAAGAGTCATGGTTAAAAAAAGTTAATTTGCATAGAAAACACATTGCTTAAATTTTTTTTTATCCTCCTTTCCACCAAATGTTCTTCCTCTCTCTCTCTCTCACTGTACAAATTTTTACACAGTTTGTTAAAGAGGAGAATTGGGATTGGGAATTAGTTTTGTAGACTGGGTGGTTTATAGACGTTACCTTTTTTTTTGGTGTTTTTTGGTATCTGTAGACATGTCACAAGTTGGAGAGATTTTCCAACTTGTAACTTGTATGTACACTTGTGTATATTATATTAGTGGTCATCGATACTTGAAAGGAGGAGGAGTGGAGGAGGGGGGAGGGAAAAAAATGTTGCCATTACCACTAGGGCGAGAAAAGTACACATAAAAATGTTCAAACTCTACGTCTCTTTTGTTTTTTTGAAAGGGAGAGAGAGAAGTGTGGTCAACAAGTTTAAAAAGATATTTTTTTATTGCCCTTCAATACCAATTTTTTCCATGTCTTGTTTGTTATTGGTAGAAAGTTGTGTTGTGTAGTATAAAAAACATAGAAAAGGTCATTGCATAAATTAATTGAGACTGATTGTTTTTCTCTCTCTCTCTCTTCCTCTGTTGAATCTCATGGATGATTTAGAGGAATTTAAAAAATATTATATTAATTCTCAACAATAAATTCTCATGTCTTTTTTCTACTCTTCATTTTAATTCTCACTTGTAGTTTAATGTCGACAGCAGGTTTTTTTTCCTCTTTCTTGTCATTTACAAATCTCCAGATCTGAAAATATTGAGAAACTGAAGAGATAGTAAAATAAAATAAAGGATTGTCAGACAATTAAAAATTTTATTTTATATTGGGTCATGGAATACACCCCAATAAAAATAATGACTATAAAAAATACATTTTTTGTTTGTTTTTTTACATGACAAATAATTCTACACCCCATTTTGACTCTACAAAAAAAATTTTGAATTTACATAAAATTTAAATGAAAAACCAGCATCTCACTTTCTTCTCCCGTCTCATCGTCCCAGTAAAAAAAGTATATGTTTTCAAGGGTAGAGAGAGAGAGAGAGTCTTTTAGGCACGGAATGGACGGAAGTATGATGACTAAAGAGTCAGTGAAGGAATAAATATGAGATGGAGTTTTTGCGTGCTCTCTCTCTCTCTCCAGTCGAAACTGATTTATGACGGGAATAGTGACATAGGAGCATGCATAAAATATGGACATTTTGAATTCCCAAAAAAAGTTGTAAGGGCACTGCAAATAGAGAGAGAGAGAGTGGTTTTAAGCGTAAGCCATATAAAAAAAAGATTTGAATCGTGTCAGCTGAGTCAAAAAAGTTTGGTTTTTGGTTGGTTAGTTTTTCTTGTACATAGTAAAAACAACACCACAAGAGAGAGAGAGAGAGAGTAAATAATATTATTCATTATTGTTCTTGTTTCTTTAAGATTAAAAACATTATTCCCGTCAAATTCATGTCCCCATGTCCATGTGTACACTGTAAGAGTAGACATGGCATGCCATGACAAAAATTAATTTTATTTCCCCCATTATAAGGCATCCCTCTCTCTCATGAGAAGTTTTTTTTTATATTTTGATACAATTTAAATACTAATAACTAAGACTTGTGTATAATTTTCAAGAGATGACTTTAAGTCATGAATTTTATCAAGTGGTACAGGTGTGCTTGTATATTTTACCTTCTCTTTTAAAGGGGGAATGGGGGGGGGGAAGTCGGCAGGGTTAAAACTACTAATAATAATTATTATTCTTGAGCTTCATTCCGTGCTGTTTGACTCCGCTTATAAATTAATATTTATGGAGTAATTAATTTTCCTTAAAATTACAATGCAAATGGTCAAAACTGTACTGTATTTTGTACAGTGCAATAATCCAAAAAAGAGAAAGGGGAAAAATAATAAGGAGAAAATTAAAACAAGTCCTTGATTATTATTCCTTTCTCGGGTATTTCTTTTTTTTACATTTGGTTAATATAGAAATGACATGGATTTTTTGAGACAGAGAAAATACAGCTGTTTTTTTTGTAAACGGGAAAATAAAAAAGGACAGGGAGAGAAGGAACCGGACGGGAGAAAAAAAAAGAAATAAATACTGAATCAAAAAATTCCCAACAAGAAAATGTATTTATTTAATATTTTTTTTATAAAAGGGAGAAAAAATATATTTTTATATTGCACAAAAAAAACATTGGGAAAGTTAAGGACAAGACAGGGGAAAGTATGGACCGTGATGAAAAACATGAAGGGAAAAATTTTTTTACTCAAGTTTCTGCTTCTTCTCTCTCTCTCTCTCTCTCTCTCTAATAAAAATGGAACCATGGCTAAAATCAAAGCGTGCTCTTCTCGTTTTGACTGGATTTGTTGGATTTGCAACGGGTTTTCTCTCTTTCTTTCTCTTGGCTATAAATATTAAATTAAGCGTATAGGAATAAAATGTTTTTTTCTCTACAGAGTAGAATGAGAGACCACAGTCACAATTAACAGTTAAAAGACTATGGGATGCATGCTATAATAGTGGACTCTTGTACATGTGTGTGGGGTAGTTAAGGTGAAAATACGCTCTCTCTGAGTGAAAAGGTTG
>JAQIVZ010000304.1:0-80145 GCA_034700945.1 Arrhopalites spinosus
TTAACAATAAAATAAATGGGAGTCAACATAGGGTTCTCTCATGGGATGGGAGTCAACACAGGGAGTCAACATAGGGTCCTCCTATGGGAGTCAACATTCACTAGCCCATCTCTCTCTCTCTCTCTTGTCATCAAGTTTGAGAGAATATTGGGTAGAAATTTAGAGAAAAGGTTTATACTTGGATTGAAATAAAGGATCCTCCTCACATGCCTCCATGAGCCACAAACAAACAAAAACGAAAGACTAGTTTCTACAAAACTACTTGGTGGAATTCCATTGAAAGATTAATCCCCTCTTTCCCTTCTTCTTCTTCCTCCTCCTCTCCCCCCTTGTGTGTTCACCAAAAGCTAGAGATAGCTTTTAACTTTTATTGGAGAAATTGCTACTCTCAATTCCAACAAGATGGTCATTGGCCTATAAAAGTGATGCACAGGAGAAAGAGGAAAAAAAGATTTTTTTAACTCTTTCTCTCTCTCTCTCTCTTTGTAGCTTGTTCAAGTGCTAAAGTGAAAGTAGATACCCATATACAGTCCTTGATTGTTTTAGTGGTTGTTCCCGGTTTTTTTTTTAAACTTTACAATTAATTTTTTTTTCTACTGTAATTTCTTCATCTTCTTTTCGAGGAATGACTTTCCCTTTTTTTGGAATGAAAGATTCTTCTTTTTTTTGCTTTCATTTCATCTGTCGCAATTTTTGATGGGAGAAAGTAACCAATAGAAAGTGACTAGGCGGAAATTTTTTTGAAGAGGACCAACTTACCTTTTCTGTTCTATTTTTGGACTTGTGTGTCTCGGAAAAGGAGAAAACTTGTGTAAGAGGAAAGGGATGGAGGGGGTGGAGTAATGGGAGAAGAAAATAAGCTTTCTCTCTCTCTCTGTCTCGACTAAACTGAGTTTTTATTACTTCTTTTGAAATTCCGTGAAAGCATTTATTGCTACAGTAAACGACGAGGGTATTCCTCCCGTCCTCCACTTTTTTGCCATTTTAACTTGTAAAGACTGCAAAAAATATTTTTTAACGTTTTTTTAATAACGTTTGAATTGGATCATCATTGAAAATAAAATATTTCCAGCTTTACAAACATTTTGAACTTACATTAAATACAAACAGACATGTATCTAATTGTTTTTAAAAAATCAACTTTAACTATTTTGACTTGAAAAATAATTTGAGATAGGTTATTTGTTCTACGTGATAATTGTTAATACTAATTACACTTTTGTAAATTAGAACAATAAATATTCTTCATTAAAAAATTAACAATATTTCGATTTAGCCCAGCTTATTTTCCAAATTCTTGAGAAATTTTGAATTCTCTTTTCTTCTCTACAGTTGTTGAAATTGATGACAATTTCTAGACACAATTAAACCAAACATAAAAATAAACTAACTGTTAAATTATTGTAAAAGAAAAAGCACGCATGAAATTTAATAATTTCAATAAATTTCTTTAAAAGGAAATATAATCCAATTGTTTGTCATCCATCAAAAAAATTTCAAGCTTAAAAAAAACTGGAATGAGTACCCTGATTAAATACTGTGGAATAAAATGAGGCAATTTTTTATATATTCTTTTTTTTCTTAAAAAAAACTCTCTCTCTCTCTCTTCTTCTCCCTAAAAGAATGCACAAAAAAAGACGAAAGCTCTCAACGGGTAACTTTATAAAAGTGTCTAATATTTCATGTTAGCGACCGAGTTTATACAAGGAAATAAGATAGAAAGAGAGAGAGAGAGAGAGAGAGAAAAAAAAAATTTGTGCATGTTGGTCTAATGAGAATTTTATAACGTCATAAATTATGCTCAATATTATTATCTGCACAAATACTCCACACTTTTATAGCCTCTTTATACTACCCAAGTACTTTCTCCATCTACTTTCTCCTTTTACTTGTACCATCCCACTCTCTCCATGTATTTTTTTCTGGGACTTAAAGTGTGCAATAAAATCTACATGGCTCAGGTTTTTTTAAAAAAAAAAATGTACAAACGAGAGAGAATGGAATCTGAGAAGGCACAGGCAGAGAGAGAGAAAGAGAGGGAGACAAAAATATTTGAGTTTCTTCATCTGAGAATCCTTTCTCTTTTCGACACACAAATAATTCAATTTTTTAGACAACCCAAGGTAACACTAGAAATGCTGGAAAAAAGGTACATAAATTTCAAACCAAAAAATTAAAAGTTTCAAGTGGAAATACGTTAAAAATTATCAAAAAAAAACCACTGAAACGAAAAAGTCATCTTTTTTACTTTGTACATACATACAAACCCAGACAAAAAATAAATTATAAAATTCACCCCCAAAAAAATGATTTAAGACAAAAAGTAGTTAATGTAGAATAATAATGTTCATTGTACAATAAATTGAAAGGGAAAGCAGAATAAAGAAGAAGAAAAAAGAGGGGATGGATTTCCCTTTGTGTTTGTGTATTGTATAGAAAATGATCTCTCCAAGTAATAATCCTAATGTTATTATTTTTTTTGTTGTTCACAGATGTTCATCTTTCCATTCACTCCGTCTTTATCTTCCACTTTTTCATCTTTGACGTCTACATCGTTGGAGAGTTGTAACTCCAACTCAAACTTCCCAACAACAAAAACAGAACCAGCCCCGCCTTCCCCTCCCCCCTCCTCATGTACTTGTCCCCATGACCAAAACCGCCCACCTTCTCATCAGTCCGAGTCACCTCATCGAGATGAAGGGAAAAGAAGATGGACAAGGAGAAAGTCTTATTCATGGAGTAGAGGAGGAGGAGGAGGGTACGTGGAGTGGTTTTTAGTTGTGATGGTGTCCACATTTGTCATTGGATTGGGAATGGCAAAATTGGCGAATAATACAGAGATGTCAAATAGTAACCTATTGGGTCAACAAGGAGGGAAACTAAGTAGTCACTATACAAGTCAACAACAGTCTGACAATTTTATATCATGTCATTTCAATCCCCTCTGTTTTTGTAAATATGACCAAAAGACAGAGATTTATGACTCTATACGAAAACTATGGCAGATGGTGGGTTTCAACCAAACCAACTTTTTTACTGCCGTCCGATCTCTCCTTCATCATATGAAACATCAACCCACCACCATTTACTACATTACTGAGGCTGAACTCAACAATTTTGCTTGGCTCCTTGTCAACGCATCCCTCTCTCCCGTTCCACTTTCTCCTGCTTATTTAGTCGAACCTGGCCCTGTCTTTGATATTGAGTGTGCTGATGTTCCTATTGCCCTCATCCCTACAGGTAAAACAAATTAATTTTATTTATTTTACATAATCAAGCATTTTTTGATAATTTATAATTGTCTTTTGTGGTTAATTCAAAATTAAAATATTTTTCTTTCTCTTAATTCTCTTTGCAATATTGACGAGACATGAATTCATGGGAATGAACGAGAGAGAGAGAAAGTTGAGATGATGGCCTTTGAGTCATTATAGTCCATTTGGGATAGAGAAAGTAAAATTATAGGGAAAGTAAGGGAATAGGAACAGACGGTGTGTCTACTTTGTATTCATTATATTCTCTTTTTTCCCCTTCTGCTTCCCATACCATCTCAATCCCGTTTTCTTCCTTTTTATTAAGATGTACATGTAGAAGAGAGTAGGAGGGAGAGATATAGCCAAAAAACTGGAGAAAACCCGTCTCTCCCCCTCTAGAAAACTCCCACCAGTTTGATTCACAAGAAAAGGAGACTCATCTCTCTCTCTTTCTCTCTCCTTTTCTCCATCTTCTTTCTTCTTTCTCTTAATTTATAGCAGACAAGGATCAACTATTACCCCCCTCCCCTCTCTGAATTATCTCTCACACTCACACAATCCTCAGGATAATTACAACGTAGAGAGAGAGAGAGAGAGAGAGAGAGAGAAAGTAGAGACATTAGATTCTCACACACAAAGGACCCCCATCTCGTGCAACAATGCCATTTAGCATCATCATACAAAATCTCTAATTACAATTATCACTCTTACTCTCTTTATCTTCTTACGAGTGAAAGTGGACACATTCCAGGTTGTTTTTTTTGTATACATTTTATTTATTATTCTTGTTTTTTTATTATCTCCTCCATGTACCCCTTTTCTACACTTTTACAATTTATTCCCGTCTAGATTATTATTAGATGATCCATTTCAATGTACTTTCTCCTATTTGTACAGTCAAAATAGAATTATTATCATTATCAACTTGCATGAGTGTCCATGATTATAAGAGAGAGAGAAAGTAAATAAACGGAGACCTGTACCTAAACATTTTTGAGGGACGTGATGGCCATTTGGAATGCATTTGAAATAGTCACATCACGTTCAAAACTACACACACGAGCATTAAATAAAGCGTGAGTGTGGGGAGTCTAGACGGGGGTATTTTTTTGTAATGATGGGTAAGGTCAAAAGTAGGCAACTAGAAATTAATGTCTCATCAGATGAGACCAGCTGACAATTTTCTTGCATGTACATACATACAATGTACATGCAACCCTATGAATAATGGGATTCATTTCCGAATCAAAATTCAAAATCCTTTTATGTCTATGATACATGTATGGGAAAATAGGGGAAAAGAGCAGAGCTTTTATGATGTACGCAGAGGGAGAGAGAGAGAAAGGAGGAGGGGGACTAGAGAAAGTGTTAAGTGTCTCTTTGCATATGTTGTCATTGTCATTTTATTGAGAGTTTGACGGTAGTTGGGAGAAGAAAAGAGGAGAGAAAGTAATGGGGGAAAGAATGATAGTGTACATTAAAATGTGTACATGTCATGCCGTACTTTTTAGTGTTGTAGAAATGGAGAGATAGAGAGTTGGGAATTATTATTATTGGACTCGAGGGATGTGAGGGAGGCCTTTAACACTCACATTTATCGCCATCCAATAGTCCATCCAAATTGCATATAAAGGATTTACTTTCTCTTTTTCTTTCTCCTTCCATTCATTTTCGAGTCCTCATATTCCCATCCCTCTCTCTCTCTCTTGTACCTAAAATGGATGAATAGAAGAGAACAAGGATATTTGAGACACATTATTTACACATTAATTTTCTTGTTTCAGCTTCAAAACTATATTAAGATTAACATGGAGGGATTAGAGATTAATTCTTTTTTTGGTAGGATTTAGGGTTTTATTATTGTAAAATTAACTACCACACACACCCACACATACAGAGACACACTAAATTAATTAATTAATTGAATCGTTCAAATGACGAAGAAACTTTTTGGGGGATATAAAAATGTCCATAAAAATCCATCCCCCTTTCTCTTTTTTTCTCTACTAATTAAGATGACGACCAATTAATCTTGATTGTTAGGTTTTAGTGTTGAATTTAGAGGTGTTGAAAATGCTCTAAAATTTCATTCGATTTTTGTCTCTTCCTCCTTTCATGGACATTGAAATGAGAGACTGGGAAGGGGAGGGGAGGGGGAGGTTAAAATGGGAAAAAGGGAGAGGACATGTGACGGTAGAGTGAGTCATGATTGAGCAATTTACAAGAAAGAGTCTTCATGTGACAAGGGATGGGGACCATGTGCTCTCTCTCTCTGTCTGGTTCTGACTTGACTGGTTAAGTGGCGGTCAACCAGTAATCAGAGTACCCGTAAAAAGTTACGAGACTGGATGTAAACCGCAGTAAAGAATTCTTTTTATTCTTCTTTTTTATACTGAAAGAGAAAGTAAAAGAGAAAGTAAGCGTGGATGTGTAACATGTTAAGAAACTTTTTTTCTCTCTTTTTTGTGTTCACATTCAAATTCCATGACTTCATTTTATTGTAAAATGACTGAGTAAAGTGCCATATAAAAGCTATATTAGAAAAAGTGGGCCATCTTGTACATTTACAACCCCCTTTAGAGCTCAAAGTGAAATAACATTTTCTCTTTCTTTCTCTTTTTCCATTTCTTTTTTTTACAAGAAAAGAAAAATTGAGAATATAAAAAAATACATGTTGCTTGTCCCATCCTCTCTCTCCTTTGTTTTTTTCCATTTCATTTTTTGTCAAGTTATAAAATTAAACTCGAGTTTTTATTCATGATTATTTTATTTTACAACACACTTTTTCCCTAGAAAGAAAGGAGAGAAAGTGACATGGGAGTATTTTATTTTACAACAATGAGTGACATGACAGGTTGAATTACAATAAGATTAATTTTTGTAATTTGGCATTTAACAGACTGTCGAGGGTACGTCTCATAACTCATTTTGTTCTGGACAGGTGAATAATTTTACAGCAGAGAGACACACCATGACGTAACACTGTAGGAGTAATGGGGAAAGTACAATATTATGAGTTTCACATGACAAAAAAGAGAAGGAAAAACAGTTACAGTGGTGGGAGACTGTCCATTTCCTTTATGACCATTGTGTAAAAAAAGGGGAGGGGAATATTTTTTGGAGTGACTGTGAAAAAGACAATGTGTGTAGTTATGGTGGAAATTGTATAGTTGAAAATGTGGAAATGATAAATGATGTGATGGATTTTACAGAATACAATGCCCATGGAGTGATATCCCATGTGTCGGTGTCGGGATCCAAATTAAGTATGCTGGATGGGTCAGCCTTTGCCGGTTTGGAAATCCAGGGTATTCAACTCTCCAGAGATCAACTCTATTTCATTTCAGAATATGCTTTCAGGTAATGCCCACCTTTTTTGTACTTTCTCTTTACTTTATTTCCCATCAAATATTTATAAGTCAAGTATCCCCCAAAATGTGTATGATGCAACTTGTAATTTTCACTGCAGTTTAAAAAATTAGTCAACTATGTACATAGGAACCCAACTAATGTGCTGCAAATGCAACAGAGAGAGAGAGAGAAAAAAAAGTTTTGAAATTATGGAGATGATTCCATTTCCTTAAAATAAAATTTTTAGCCAAAGTTGAGTGTAACAATATTAGAGAAATGGAAAGTATGTATGTACCTGTAAGTGTAACTAGAGGGTTTTTGAGTAATTAAGTAGAAAATATATTAGGAGGGGAAGAGTAGGAGGAGGAGGGAAAAGTAGAAAGATGAAAATGAAAATGGTTTTTTAAAGGGATGGAGAAAGTGAGAGGGATGATAGGGGGAAAGGATGTGGAAATGGAAGAAAAAGGAGGAGAAGGTGATAAGGAATCCCGTCACGTGTCATCCTAAATGATTTAATCATTAAAACTGAAATGGTGGGCTGCTAAAATCCCCCTTAATGGTATAAACAAGAAGTTTGTCAAGCTTTCTCTCTCTCTCAAAAGAATGTCGGGTGGTTTGAGTATGGAACTTGTGGATGAAAGTTATAGGCTAAAGTGTGGAGACTCAAAACGTCTCAAACTCATTTGCTCTTCTTTTTCTCTCTCTCTCTCTTAAGAGGATAAATAATGAGGAGACGGAAAAGAGAAGAAACCTCACGATCACTCGACTGTCTTGACAACAACCCACTCTCAAAAAAAACAAAATGAACAAGAACCTGGATTCCATTTCATGAGACACATAGACAGTGCATGCACTTGTCTTGTATCTTCTATGATGAGACCCAACTGTCGCTCTCTCTCTCGTACAATTCGTATCTGTATCCTTTTCTCATCCTAGGCCAAAAATGGTCTTGCATTCTAAACAAGTTTTTTTGGTGGTAATTGTAAACTAAACTGCTCAAAGACTCAAATAAAATCCAACTTGTTCTTTTTTCCCTTTCCCCTCTCCCCCTTTTTCCTATCTTGGGGTTGAGCTTCACAAAGAAATTAAAACTTGTCCGCTCTTCTTCTCATGTCAACGTGAAAGCCGTGCCATGACTTCCTATGCACCTTAATCAGTCTACCTTCCTATAACTAAGTAACAAACCGGGAAAACTTACAGCCCTCGTCTTGTGTACTGACGTAAAACAGAGAGAGAAAGAGGGAGAGAGTTCATATAAAAAGACACAACTTTCTCCACTTTTATATGCAACCCCCACTATTTCAATCCCACTCATTTCGTCTACTTAAATTGGTGGAATGTGAAAAGAGAAAGTGAAGATTCCTTTCCACCTTCTACTGTATTAGTCAATGTTATTAAAGAAAGGGGAGGGAAAGCTAAAATTCAGTATTTACTATGCCCTCAAACAATAACAAATGCAAAGTTTTTGAAACCGTGTTGCGTCACAAATACATAAAACTTTAATTTCTCCCCCCTTTTCCCATTCTTTTCTCTAGACTTTCTCTCTCTCTCTTGTTAATTTGTCTGAATTTAGGGAAAATTCAAGGCTCAAGGAAATGGGAATAATCTCAGTCTCAAGTCTAGTAAAATTTTCCTCTTTTTGCTTTTGTTTTCTAAAAATAATATTGACTCTTTTTTGTGTTTTATTTACACACACACACAATTGTTATACGAGGAGTTAACAGGTAGCGTTTTTTTAAGTGGAGAAAAGAGAAAGAGAAAATGTTTTTTTCTCTTTGTTTTCTCAATTTCTCTCTAGAGACAAATGATTATATAATAAAATGGAATGAAATTTTTTTTGAGGAGAAAAGAGAAAAAAAATTCTCACCGCAAAAAAAACTCTCTCTCGGGTTTTCCTAGAAGCTTTTTGACTGAGAACCAATGTCAAACTATTAGAGAACTAGACAGTACACTTGAGTGAAAATTCTCTGTGGAATCATGCCGCCATTAATGTTCTAGTACGGTGCTGTACTTCACCTGACTTTTTCTTTATACAAATCTTTCTTTTACTTTCTCTTTGACTTTTAATCGTGACATGGAAAATAAAAGAGTTGTGTTTTTTTGAAGAAAACAATTTCCCTCTTTCATTTTTCTTATTTTTTTGTATTTTTTATAGCTTAAAAAATATTGGGAGTTATAAAACTTTTTTTTTGTTGTGACAACAATTCATTTTGAGACAGGGCATAATTTGGGTGTTTGAAATATTTGAATTATATATATTATTTTTTGAAAGTTTAATTATTAGTTTATTCTCATTTTTTGATAGACAGAGGTTAGACTAGAGTATAATTAAATGGCAATTTAAATTTTGGATTAAAATGTCTATTTTCTTGATGGCCATTTTTTTAAATTTATTTTATCCATTTATTTCTTTCCCTCTGTAACTTTCCACTTGACAATATTTTTATTGTTCCGAACAACTTCTCCCCTCCTCCCATCCACTTTCTTTGTGAGTCCTGTCAAATTGCCGTGTAATTTAGTGGCATGTTGATTTACATTGGTCTCTTCCTTTTGGAATTGTGTGGCTCAAGCGAGAGGGAGAGAGGGAGAAAGTCAAAAGTAAAGGCCGAGAGTCGTTTCCTCGTCAAACATCTCAATTAAATTTAAATTTGCAACAAAATGTACTCGCCATGTAATAAATTTTACAAACAGACGGAGACGAAGATGTAAAAGAGAGAGAGAGGGGAAGGGGGGCTATATATCAGTAATGATGGAACAATAATAGAAGAAAGTATATGTAATTAATTTTAATGAGGCTGGGAAAGGGGATGGAAAGTAGTATAATAATAATAATGATTTGTAAATAGGAATCTAAATGTGTATGTACATATGGGAAATATATTATAACAAGTTTTCTCTGTGTAATGTTCATTTATGGAAAATGAGAATGTAAGATGAAATTCATGTTTGTGAACTCTCACTCACTTTTCTCTCTATTTTGTTTCACAGCTCGATGAGCAACTCACTGAGCATGTTGGATTTGTCTGGGAATTTCCTGGATGATGTTCCATTTGCAGCCTTCAAAGTAAGTGTCTTGTAACTTGTAACTTGCCATCTCAATCACAAAAAGTTTCGTCCCCTTTTTTGTACTTTAATTTTTTTTGTCATTGACAATTTCTGTTTTTTTTGAAATATTAAAAATTACATTTCAACTTTCTCTTCCTACTTTTTTATACAATGAATAAACAAAAGAGAAAAACTGACTGTCATGATTTTTAAAAAATGTTTTTATTTTTTTGCAGAATTTTAGGGCTCTTGAGTGGATCAACCTCAGCAAGTGAGTTGACTTTTTTTAATTACATATTTTTTATGGTGTAATTTTATTATTTGACAAAAATTAAATAATAGATTTAAATAAATATTTACCTATAATTAAAATCACTGAAAATATTAAATAAAAAAAAACAACCAGAAAAATTCAACTGAATTCCAATGGAGAAAGACACCTCAAAACAATATACAAATTAAGAGACGAGTCTGCATAAAAAAAGAAAAGGATTGAAATAATAAGAGATAATCTTGTAAAAAAAAGAGAAAAGAAATTTGGATGCAAGTGCATTCAAGTGAAAAGATGTTTCATCATGTAGAAAAAGAATTTAAGATGATGTGGCTAGAGATTTTGGTGAGTTGAGTATAAAGATTTGGGGTAGTAAGACTTGATGTGAGATTACACGGAAAAAGGAATGATCAAGTAGAAGAGCTAGAGAAGGCGAAGTAGCATAACGATGAAAATGGAGAAAAGAAAAAGAGGAGGAGGGAGGAGAGATGTTGATGATGAGGACGTAAAAGAGAGAGAGAGAGAAAACGATTAGTATCACATCGTTGAGATGCCATCAGTTCTTAACTACTTGCATCTACATAAACCGCATCAGCTCAGCTGACTCACTTACACACTGACTTACATGGAATTTCTCTCTCTCTCTTACAAACACACGCACATGTACATACTCTCACCAGAAAAAAAAAGTTTGACGCATTGAGCCTACGCACTTTTTTTTCCTCCGTTTTTCCCTCTTGTTGATCCTCATGTTGATGCTGGAAGGATGGATAAGAGAGGGAAAAAAAGGGAGAGTCAGCTGAGAGTTGTGAAAAGTTCACAAGGCGTACAGTCACTCTCACTATCATGGCCACAATGAAGGTTGTGAAAGGGGGGAATGTACATGGAGAAAGGGCTCATCGGATTAATTCAACTAATAGCTAGATAAACTAACTTACAATCTACTTACTAGTTACTTTCCTTTTTTGTACAACCGTCCCTTTTATTTTCTCCACTCTTAAAAAAAACTCTTTTGCTCTAAAGCCCAAAAAAGGTGAGCCACTGAGCTCCCTCATTCACATCCTGCAAAGCTTCCCTTTCTCTTTCTTAACCTTCTCAATTCTTTTTTTATTTTGCAAACTCAAAAGTCATTATCGCATCGTCACGTTTCTCATCTTTTTTCTCCATTAAATATTTCATTAAAATAATTATCAAAATATTTCATTTTTTTATCCTCCTCTACCATCCCTCCCATTATTTAATTTTTGGCTCCATTTAAAATGTGTAATTTATTATCCTGGAATTAATTTAAAGTACATAATTTCTAATGATCATTTTTTTACCATAGTTTTAGCATGTGAGTATCTGTAGGAGAGAAAGTGTAATTTTTTTAGTAAATTAATTGGACAAACTATTTTTTTTTCTTAATTCTTGATACCATTTAAATCAAATTAAACGGGGAGGAACCATCTGAGGTCAAAAAAGTCTTCCTTCTTTGCCTCTCCCCTGGTGGAATGATTCTTTGAGGGAAGATTGTGAGTGGTGCATTATCTCTTTGGTATAAATCAACAGCTCGAGCTCAAAGCTTAGAACCCACACACAGACACACAGACAAGGGAGGGAGCTCCAAGTGTCTTTATTCCACTTTTCGTTAATGAGTAACTGTAATTCGTAGACTATGGCCCATTTAATTCTGGAATGTCAGGATGATGGAAAAACCAAGCTGGAGCTCCCCTTTTTCTTCTTTTCCAACTTTCTCCTTCTGGGTTTTGGCTACTGGGAAATACTAGAGAGAGAGAGAGAGAAAGGAAGGAAGTTAGAGCGATTACTGGCCATGGCAAAAGGGAAAGGGAAGAAAAAAGGCAAGGTGCATATGAGATAAAAATGAACCGCCAGCTGTGACCTGAGACGGATTCCTTGCACACGATCCCAATCAATCACGCCGCTTACTCAGCCGCAACGGAGAGAGAGAGAATCGAAGAAGAAGAAGAAGAGAAAAGAGGAAAGCTATTGGTTACATAGCCGTCCTCCGATTAATCATCATTCCTTGGCTACCTATCGCTCACTCCAAACTCTCTCTCTCTTTCTCTATTCTCTCTTTTTTCTACTGTTCTCTCTCTCCCTCTCATTCTTCAAGTAATCGAACCATACACACTTACACTTTTTTGTGTACACTATATTATATTATTTTGAGATATCCCCTTTCTCTCTCTCTTTCTACAAGAGAAAGCAAAGGGAACCATCTTCACTGTTATGGGGGAAAGCAAAATGATTCAAATCCATGGGGTTTTCTATATAGTGACAATTGGAATTAAGTCATTTTATTGTAGTCAAAGGAATTGGAAATGAATCAAATTTACTTCAAATAGTCTACCCGAAACGATATGTACTGTACAAAAGAAAGGGATTCTCTTTGAAGGAAACCCAACAGAAATAAATTTATCGGTTTTTCTCTCTCTTTGGTCTTCTTCAGTCTTTCTTTTTTTTAAAAAGAGAAAGCTAGAGAAAGAAGCGGGGAGAATATAATCGGATTTTAGCTTCCCATCATCTGCTTTCTCTCTCTCTCTCTCTTTCTCTCCAGATCCTGGATAACGTCTTCATACTTATATGTACCGTCCAAAGTGATCAATGTGATGTGATTAACTATGCACTGAGCCGTACAAAAAATATATACTTATTACCTTTATGCTCATATCCACAAAAAAATGGAAATGGGGAGGAAAGAGGAAAGAGAGAAGAATGTATGGGAGAAAATATCTACAAAAACTGTCAAAATATTATTCAAAATTCAAATCTGGAGAAAAAACAAGTTTTGACATACATAAAACAAATTCTCTTTCTTTTCTAACGGGATGGCGGTTTACAAGTAGAAATTTTTTTTGTATGACAAGAATAATGAAGAGAAAAAATAAAAATCAAATTCATCTCCTTCTTTCTCTCTCTCTCTCGCTTTCTCCAGATATTGATGCAATTGAGGCGGTCATGTCAAACTAAATAGACATTTGACCTCCTCTCTCTCTTTTCTTTTTTTTGTGAGAGCAATTCACAAAATTCTGTAGTCTGTACCATTGACATGTTTCACGTACAAAAAATCACTGTACAAAATGGAATAGGACTCTCCCATAATGGACATGGTTCTCTCTCTCTCTCTCTCTGTGAGGTGAATGGAGAGAAGAAAAATAGAAAATGGGTTTAAAATGAAATGGTAAATAAATTCGAAGTGATGGATCCGTGGTTTTTGTTGTACTCACCAAATTTTCTTTCCATCCATGGGATGGACTTGACGCCATTGATTGATGGATGGATTCAATCCAAGCATTGCATTCCATTCGATTTAAGTAACTCTCCTTTTCTTCTTTCAGTCTACTCTCTCTCTCTCTCTCTTTTGTGAAAACTCTTTTTTTTGTTCACTTTTCTTGCTTCATCTTGATAGTTCACTGCTCACCGCCCATGTAAGAGGAGAAAAAAATGTTTTTTTTGGGGGTCTATTGTTCAAGAGTCAGTCAGTCAGTCGGATTACTCCTGGTTTTGATCGGCGCATTGCAGAGGAAGAAACGATCAATAAAAATTACCAAAAAAAGAATCTGTTGACGACTTGGCAATTTGTTTATGTTCTAAAAGACTAGAGAGAGACGCTCTGATGGTCAATTCCTCTCTTTTTTTTACAATACACAATCATTCCATTCTTTTCACCATAAAATTACCTCTACCTTTCAACCCCTTCAACACAATCAGAACCCCGTGCTTTCACTTTCTCTCTCTCTCTGCACAAGACAAACTTAATTCTTGACTTTCCAACAAAACATTTTTTTGACCACCATCCGCCCTCACATTTGACCCCGAGGAGACAGAATTAGGGGGCGTTGAATTGGTTTTTTTTTCTTTAAATCTAAGAATCCTTTTTTCTATAGAAAGTCTGATCATCAATAGAAAATCTTTTGTTCTCTCTCTCTCTCTCTCTTGGTGAAAGTCATATGTACATTCTCAGAGAAAAAAAAGGGAAAGAAGGTGCTCGGTTATTCATTGACCATGACTGACGATGGTGAAAGTTGGCAGGAGAGATACACCCCAACAATTTATGAAATGCTAATGACCTCCCCTTTCTCTCTGTCTTGAAATCTTTTATTCATGGATTATCCCATCCTCTCATACATAAATCATGGCTTGACTAGATAACCTCAGTCTAACACTCAACTGACTCAACTTTGACACGGGAGGAGCTCAGGGATTTTACACACACAAAAAAGTGAAATTATTTCTACAGAATACCAACATTCTCCACTATTTTTTTACCCTTTTCTCTCTCTTTCTCTTTTTTTTGGTGTACTCGTATTTTGGCGAATTTTAAGAATTGTACTGCACACAATAATAAAATAATTAAATCTTTTGAGCTACATTTTAAATTACATTTAATTTCTTTAGAAAAATATGTGCCCTCGTCTTTCTTTAGTGTTGTCAAATCATCAAAATTCATTTTGTGACAAAGTAGACACAAAATGGAAAAGAAGGGAGAGGGTTGGGGAGTTGAACTCATAAATATTTTTTTGCTTGTTCTTTCTTGTCATGTACTTTCAAGTTAATAAACTAAAGAAAAAGTCTGTATTTATTTATATAGACGTCTAATTCAATAGGAGAGAAATTGGTGGCAACTGAGTTGAATTGATTGTCATTGTTTTTAAAATTTGATTTAACAATAATCATTTCAGATTAAATTGACTAGAATTTTTTTTTTGTTAATTTTAATTTCAGTACAATTGTAAAATTCCTTTGGGTGAAGTTTCTACAATAAAAGAATTGAATTGAAGAAAAAAATAGTTTTTTAAATAAAATAATAAATATAATAATTTATCAAAATAAAATAATATTATTTTGGAATATTAAATGTAATTTTATTTAAATTTAAGTGAGCTAAAAAAATAATTGAACAAAAATTTAAATGTTCTGTCATGTGACTTTTTTTGACAGTAACCTGGTGAATTCAGTTGCTGGAGACTGGTTTTCGGTGCCAATATCGTTGAGGAAGCTTCTCCTGTCAGGTAAAAACCAATTAAAATAATTAAATAACAAATATATTTTACTACCACATTCATGACAATGAAAAAATATATAAAAACTGTACGTTTATAGTAAAATAAATCAAAATTTGAAGAAATGTCAGTTTTTTATTTTTTGAGGTATTGCCAAATATAAAAAAATGTTTAATTTTCTAAATTTTTTGTGCTCTTTCAGCCAACTCAATAGACTCTCTACCGTACAAATTACTCGCCTCTTTTCCTCGCCTCCACTGGCTCGATCTAAGCTCTAATTTCATTCGCAATCTTACCCAAGACAATCTTCCTCCTAATTTACAGGTTAGTCGACAATCTCATCTCTACTCAAGTCTCTATCTTTATCTCTCTCTCTATCTGTACACACACCTACCTATATACTCTTATCTCATCCTCATCTTCATCTTCCTCTAAGATTCTTCTCAATTACTTTCCCTCTCCACATCTCCTTTCTCCTTTAACTTTGCTTGTAATGTACATACATGGACGCCTACCTTTTATTTTCTCTCTCCTCCAAACTAACCGCACATAGAAATCCTCATAGGTTGTACATATGTACATGGGGAAACTACCAAACCAAATTAATTGTGTCGCTCACATTTCCACTTGCCAATTTAGCTGTTTTTTCATCCTCCCCCGCTTTCTCTTCTCACTACAAACTTGACAGAATTCCATGGTACACTCACCCATGTTTCAAGTGAAAGTAAAAAATTCTTGAAATTCTTTTATTTGAAAAAACTTGTGTCCTAAATATTTTTCTTTCTATTTATTTATGACACAACATAATCAGTCTAGTTCTCACTCATGCAAAGCAAAAAAAAAGAATTTAGTTTCATAATTAACAAGAGAATAAATATAAAATAATTGAATCAATTAGACACTCCAGGAAGTTTTTCTATGTTGATTTAGCGTACATACATATACGTGTGTGTTACCAGAAAGAAATTACAGTTTATAATTGTAAAGTCAATGTTACTACATTAACGTGTAGTACTACATAGCAGTAGCATGCTTCCATTTTATGTACTTTCACCCCATGTTTGTCGACCAAGATAGTGTGTATGTGTGTTTAATGCTTGAGATAAAATGAACAGTTTTTTTTCTCTTGTTTGTTCACTCTTAAATGAAATAAGAAGGTATGTTAAGTATGTACATGAGGATAAAGCATGGCCAAGAAATAAATGACAATTTCTATACATTAATTTAACAAAATAAATTATTCTGGTTTTCTCTAATTATTATTTATTTTCTCAATTCTCTCTCTTGGTAAAACAATCTCAATGTAAAAAATAAAAATTAGAGTTAAAAATAATAATTAAAATATAGCCCACAATTTTTGGACACACTTTATATTCTCTATAGAGATTAAACCTAATAGAGAGAGAGAGAGAACCCCCGGCCTGCTCTTTGAAGCCACTTAACTGGTGCTTGTTAGTCTCCACTCCAGTGTAAAAAAGGGGAGATGTAGAGAAAGGAGTGAAAGTGGACGACTGTTTATGCGTGTAGTTGTTTTTTTTGTACGCAGTGTACAACCATCTGACATGATGTTTTCACTTGGAATTACAATACACGAGATGGCAAGTTCTATAATGTACCCAACTTACTTTACGCCGCAGTCTACTCCTACACACTACACAACTCTCCCTTTCTCTCTGTGCAGTCAGTAGGGCATAAAGTAGAGAGAGAGAGAGAGAGCTCAAGCTGTAGCAATAAAAATCCGTCTTTTTTATTACACTCACTGGAGAGTAACATAATTAAGTCAAGACAGTCGAACGATCTGTACCTCCTCGCCTCACCTCCCCTCTCTTCCCTGCATTAACTGTATATAGGTACAATCCTCATCTTCATCACCCACAAAAAGGAAGACCTTTCTCTTTTTTCTCTTCTTCTTCTCTTTAACAGAGACAAGCAAAGGTGGATTGAGACATTGTCCATATAGAACCTAAAGCATGTGCATTATTCCTCTCTCTCTTTCTCTCGCTTTCTCTTTAGTTTTTTTTTATCTTTTTAGTTCTAAAGAGAGAAAACTATGTCTCGCTTAAAGTAAACTAGTGTAAAAAATTTTCCTTGATATGCCAAAGGATTTTTCTCTTCTGTCTTGTTAACCTGATTCACTTGGAAAAAATAGAAAGTGAACATGAAGGAGAGAGTGAGGTGAAAGGGAATGAAAGTGAGCCGAAATTAATAGACTCAACTAGTTTTCCTTTTTTTCTCTCTTCATGTGTGTACATGTATACTCTCTAGTGTATGTATTAATACTGATAAGCATAAGGGATGAGTGTAGGCGGTGAAAGTGGAGACTACTTTCATGTAGATAAATAGATAAAAATTTCAAACAGATTTTTTTTTCTACACTGTACTTTCCCCTCTTCAAATTCTCTCTCTCTCTCTCTCTCTCTCTCTCTCTTGTAGTCTGTACACTTTAGTAGCATTGCCAACTCACTTTGTATTAAATTATACATTATGACGACATCCCTCTTCTTTTTCAACTCTCAACGCTAATCATCACATGAGCAATGAGCATGAGATGAAGTAAAGGGAAAAGAGAAAGTCTTAAATTTGAGAAACTTTCTCTTCGTACATAAATTACTTGAGAGAATCTTGATTTACCTTTTTGTGTCTCAAACATGGAAAAGTGTCATAAATATTTTACACATATTCCATGACCTTTAGTCTTTCACGCGAGAAAAGTCAAATGGCGTGCAATTTATGCATGCATCTATTTTTTTGTTTGTTTTTGTTGTACAACAAAAACACACAAATGAATGAGAGGTCTTTGATTAAGATAAAAGTGAAAAGTGTGTTTTTTTTGTTTGGAGGCCTACACAATTTTTTTTGAGGGATAAAAAAAGTTGGCGCATGTTATTTAAAAGAATATTTTTTTTAAGTTGGAGATCCATTACAAATTCAAGTGGAATCTTTGCTATTAGTAGTAGCCATGGTTTTGTATCATGTATATATACGTATGGTGTAGTAATATCATGTTTTAAAATGTTCAAAAAAACTTTTTTTCCCCTACTTTCCGGGTATTAATCTGGAAGATATACTCCCCCCTTTTTGAGAATCCCCTCTCTCTCTCCCGTCTGTTTCTATGTGAAAAAAGATGCCTCAACTTTGTAAAGATTAAAAGAAGCAGTCCTTTCTTGCTTAATATAGAGTCCTGACTAAATTATTTAATCAGCTTGTACAATCAAGTTGAACTGGATGCATCCCCCTCTCTTTTTTTCTCTCTTGTAGCTTGTACCTAATTTTAACAATTAAGTCCATGTTATAACCATCCTCTAGTCCTCCTCATCCAATGTTTATTCTTTTTACAGGGGGATAGGTTTACATGAGGTTTAATTAAAAATTCTCTCTTTTATTTATTTTTTTTTTTAATTTTCTCTTTTTTTCAACATGCCATAACGCTCACCACTCACACTTTCCCTTTTTCCTTTTTTTCATTTTAAAAAAAATATTTTTTTAATGTTTACAGGAAGTTGGAAGGGTCCAATTAATGTTAATAAGAAAATTTTGTTTTTTTTGTGTTTGATTTTACAAAATTAGACACTGAATTTAATGAAGAATCGACTGACAAGATTCCCAGTGTCCGTTTTTCACTTGAGCTCTCTGTCATGGTTACTTGTTGGTGGTTGTGCCATTGAGACTGTACCCCAGGACTGGCCACTGGGTGTGCCACCCCGTCAAATGAACCAGTTGGACATGTCTGAAAATTTTATTCAAGTAAGTCGGAAAATATATTTGTCATAGGAGAAAGTTTTCTCCCATCTCTTTGTCTTTATAAAAAAAAGAATCTCATATAAGGGAGAGGAGTATAAGTAGAAAGAAAATGGGGAGAAAAAAACAAGAGAAAATGATGTCAACTTTTCTTCATCTGTTACCACCTCCGTCATGTCATTGAATTGAATCGATTTCCGTTGAAAATTTTCTCTTTTCTCTCTCTCTCTCTCTCTCTCTCTAACAAGTAAAGAGAGAGGAAATGAGATGAGAGAATAATATTTTTTTATATATTTACGTTGGACGATCGAGTTTGGAGTTGTAGCTTACAGCCGTCATGTAATAAAAATCTAGAGAATTTCTACAACCAAAAAAAGAAAAGGAATGGAAGGCCCAGTCACGTGGGGAATGGGTTAGAGTATTTGTAAGATGACGAAAAAAGTAGATGGAAGATCTTTTTATTTCATGTCTTGAGTTTAAGATGGATATGAGAACAAGATGATGATGAGTTTGAATTGGATTGAAGCTGATCTATATACATATATACATATAATGTTATATTTTTTTAAAAGCATTTACCATCAAGACCCTTTGCATCCCAGCTGTCCGTCTTGGACCTGAGCATGAACAAAAATTACTTGAAAAGTATCCCAGCTGCTGCATTCTTTGGAATGAACATCTTCCGTCTCTCATTGGGCCACAACAGAATTCATATGATTGATCCTGGTGCTTTCCTCAGTCTCCACTCGACCCTCAAATACCTCAATCTTGAAAATAATGCCCTTAGAGCCATCCCTTGGTCTTCCCTCTCCAACTTGACCTCTCTCATGCATCTCTACATTGGCTCCAATGCCATTCAAGATGATGGTGTTGATAGTCTTCAAGGTACTTTCTCTTTTTCTTTTTAATTTTTTTAAATTGTACAAAGTCCTATAAGTGTAAGCAAAATAATACTCATTTTCAATTTTCAACACACACACACAAAATTATTAGGGAAAATGGATCTACAGAGAACACATTGAATTGGCCATTATCATCAAGAGAGAGAAAGTAGTCAAGAGCTGATATTGAGGATTCTCTATTATTAGTAAATTAGAGTGAAGTGGAGGAGCTTTCTCCCCTTGTATAAATTTTAACATGGAATATAGGGAAATTAGTCGATAAATTGGGAGTCACGTATTAAAAACAACGGCCATTGCAATTTTGCTCTCCTTTTTCCTAATGTTTGAATATATCAGAGCCACAGAGAAAGAGAGAGAGAAAGTAGGCACAAATTCATAGGGAAAATGTACAAGATTTAGAGATGTTGGTGGTAGGACATAGGGAGAAAGGGGGGAGGGGGAGAAGCCTATAAAATAAAATACATATAAATATTTGCTCTTGTGGTCTCTCGACTGGAATCTCGACTCTATTCTCTCTCTCTCTCGTTTGTAAAGTACTTTTTACTCCTACTTCATGAGCTCCATGTGTGTAACATGGATGTGGATGTGGAGAGGGAGAGATGACTGTTTGTAGAGAATTATGTGCATGTGTGTCTGATTGCGATTGGGAGAGAGTGTGTGTGCAATTACGTCAGATTAAAAGTCCACGATTTATCACCAACTCACTATTACAAAATTATATTCTAAACTATACCGCTTTTTTCCCATGTATAGATTTTTGGGGAGTTGGATTTTTTTCAAAAAAAAAGTGTGTGTGTTTGTATTTCATACATTGTTAAATGTATAAATTAAATTTTAATTTTAAAAAGTTATTAGGTTGTACACTTAATAAAAGTAATTAATTGAATGATGATAATTATTAAAAATTAATATAATTTTTTGGGTATGATTTTTGACTTTATAGGAGATGGAGAATGTAAATTAACGTACTTGGGACTGAATGGGAATCAATTGACAAGGATTCCAAAGAAACTATTGACGAAATGTCCACATTTATTTCATTTAAATTTAGGCTACAATCAAATTTCTCACCTTGATGACCTCCTCCATTTAATTCCGACGTCATCCTCCTCTTCCTACTCAAGTAAAAATAATAATGTGAATGGAAGTGGAGGGACAACAAGACTAAGAAGATTACGTAATTTAAATACATTAATTCTACGTAATAATCCCATCCGAACATTATCCTACACCCACAATGACTTGAGTAATGTTGTGATGGGGAGTGAGAGGGATATTAATGTACGTCGTAGTAGTGACAATTTAAATTCAAATTTTAATAATATTAATACTAATCAAATCAATGAACAAGACTTGGACCAACAACAACAACAATTGAACACAAATAATAATATTAATTTTAATCATCTGAGTCCTCCTTCCATCACTTCATCACTCCCTACTGATGCATCCTCCAATGAATTATTGGCATCTCCTTCCATCATGGAACCTGGCCCAACTAGTCATATGCAACCTAGTGGTGGTAGTCCTACGGCTGGTCATGGCCATTTACATGGGAGAGGACCAGGGAAAAATCGGAAACAAAGTGTAAGTGATAGTAGTGAAAATAGTGAGAATGGTAATGGTAATGGACATAATGGGCTTCCAGTTCAACCAGGTGAAACTTTAGCCTCGACAACATTTAAAAATATTTTTCGAAGTGAAGTGTTCCCTAATTTACAAGAATTGAGCTTATCTTTTTGTCAAATCACGGGTGAATTGGAACCCTTCCCCTCTCTTCCTTTAATTACTTTGGAAATTAGTAATGGACTTAAAACGGCTAAGGTTTGTCTACTTTATTTTAAATTTAATTATGCGTAATTATTCTCAATTCTCAAATTTTAACTTTCTCTTTTTTATTTTTTACAATCGTCAATTCTCTAGACTCTACATCCGGCCATCTTTAATTCACTAAGAAATCTACAGTGGCTCGCTCTCGACCATAATTGTTTGAGTAGAGTGAGGTAAAGCATATAATATTTTATTTTATTTAATTATTAATATTAAATTATATTTATTACATATTCCCCATTTTTATTACTAAAAAGTTTAGACCAATCCTAGAAAATTGTAGAGAGAGGGAGAGAGAGTTGCTGAAAAAAAGTTGTGTGTTTTTTTTGTTGCAATTTGCCTGTTCGATTTTTACGATCGTATCGTCAAAGTCAAGTCAGATCAAGTGAGATGAAGAGAGTGGATTTGACGGAAAACAGAAACTATTTTTTTCCTTCTTGCTGTTAGGATGATGAAGCTGGAATATTGCAAGTTGTGGAAAGAATATCAAGGAAGTGACAGTCAGCGGGAGATCGTAAAATTTACTGTGTTCTATGTTTCTCTCACAATATGTACGAGTGCAAAAAAATAAAGAAGGAGAGAGAAAAAAAAGAACATAAAAAGAGTCAACCACAAACTTATATATATATTCCAAACTTGAGGCGTTGGAGCGAGTTGGAAGCAGATCGAGACAAGTTTATATTTTTCCTTTTCCTTTTATTCTCTCTCTCTCTCTCTCTCTCTTCTATAAATAAAAAACCTTTGCTGCATTTCCCAACAAATAAAGTCTCGTCTTTTTTTCTACTTTTCCACTTTCACTTCCAACTTCTTCTCTTTTTTCCATTGCAATGGACTAGACAGATGCAGTCAATCTTAACAATGTAAATTTGTTTATGAAAATTCAATAGAGTAATTTTTTGACAGTTTTAGTGAAATCATTATTTAATTTTTTTTCTTGAATTATCTATTTAACGACAAATAAATAGTCTTATATTATGTTTTGATAGATTTAAAAATAGAAGATGGAGATGGAGATGGAGATGAAAGTTAGCTGAGGAGTACATGAAATTGTTTGAAAGAGTTTGTAATAAATTTATAAACCTTTTATATGTACAAAATCCTTTTTTTTCTCTCTTCTTGATCATGATCCTGAGGAAGACAGGGAGAGAAAGAAAAAAACAAGGGAAACTTTTTTTTCTCATAGTCTTGAATACAAAATGCATGGAGCTATTTCCTTGAGAGAGAGAGAGAGAAAGTAAAGTATAAAAGATTTTGAACCGATTTTCAGTGCACATAACATTAGAGGAGAAGACTGACTAAATGCACTGATAGATCTTAGACGTAGAATGTTACAAGTCTAAGTAGAGAGAGAGAGAGAGAGAGAGAGACAATCTAATACAAGATTTCTAGAACCGGAAAGATTCGAATTGAAATAAGAGAGAGAGAGAGAAAGCATTTCGTCTCGTCTTCTTCTTCCGTTAAAGTTGAAGTTGAAACGGGGAGGGGGGCTTCTGTAAGAACTTTTGCTTTCGCCAAACACTCTTTAATGTTTTATTCAAAGGGAGAGAGAGAAGAGATGGGACAGTCTCAAAGTCTTGTACCCGCCTGCACTGCAGACAACTCCATGCACCCACTTTTACTTTCTCTTTCTTCACTTTATACGCTTTATTTTATATACAGAAAACACACACACACAGTCAGTGAAAGTAGAGAGAGAGAGAAGAAGAAGAAAAAGCTTTAGAAACTTTCATCGCCTCACTTTCTCTTTTTCTCTCTCTTGTATCTACTTACGCCATTTACTCTGTTATAAGATTAGATTTTGTTTCCTGTCATTACCCTCTCACTACTCTCTGTGAATTTTTTTGGGTGGAGAAATATTCGGGACGAAAATAGTCTCTTTGTGAATGACTGTAGTGTAATTATTACGTATTCAATTTTCATGGGGAATTCAAATCTTTGTAAATAATTTCTGTCTCTTTTTTATGGATTTTGTATAGAGAAATGTTGACTGTCCCAGTCACTGTTTAAATATTAAAAATATTAATTTTGTTGTTTGTTTTGTCTTTCAGTTTCAACACATTTTATTCAAATCGTCGATTGAACTATGTAAATTTAGAATTCAATCGACTGACAGTCCTCCCCCCACAAATGTTCCATCCGGACATTCATCAGGTGATGACACAACTCCGTTTGTCACACAATCGACTGACAACACTTCACAGTGAGACGTTCATTTCATTCCCGGCCATAAATTTGGACTTGAGTTACAATCAAATCACAACAATTGAAAAACATGCCTTCACCACCGCCCTCCCAGTAACTTTGTCTTCAGGTGGGGGAGTGGGAGGAGGGAATGGTGGACAGAGTCGAACCTCATCAGGCTCGTCAAGTTCAAAAAGTGGACAAAATCATGATTCATCATATTCATCTGGGGGTGCCTTCTCGTCAATAAATTCAGAGACTTCAAGTGGAAATGGTGGGGGTGGACGTGCCAGTGTGGCATCAAGTGGAACATTGTCATCTTCAACAACGTCGACGACATTGACAGGAGGAGGAGGGACGTCAACAACGACAGGGACAGCAGGAGGGGGAGGAGGAGGGATGGGAATGGGAATGGGCTCAATAGGGGGGATATCGGTGATAGCAGGTGGTGACGAGGCAGGGTTGAATGTGTACCTTCATCATAATCTCATTACGACGGTACGAGCGGGAGCATTTTCCCAAGAAAAATTTCAACTCATCGATTTAAGTTACAATTTGTTGGTCTCTTTTAACTTGGATGTTTTTGGACGACGAACCATCATCGAGAGTCTCAATGTTAGTCACAACTCCCTGGAGCGACTCAATCTAAAGCAAAGATGGGCTCGGAATCATATCATCAAATTCCTCGACTTGTCCTACAATAAAATTACCTTCCGGGGTATTGACTTTACCTCTCTCTGTATCACTCGTCTCCTCGACTTGTCTCACAATCGAATTGACAGAACGGACGCCAAAATTTTCCCTGCTAATTGTTCTCTCAAAGTAAGTTAAAAAACCATCAACCATCCTCATGATGAGCCACTTTATCAATAATAACATTACCCCATTTTTTAATCACATTACTATCAACGTGTCTACTCTCTCTCCCATCATCCCCAATTTTACTCGTCAACATGCAAACTATTTTATTAACATCCCCCCACCATCAATTTTTATTTAATTAATTATCATCCTCAGTATCCCATACAACTCACTCTGCATAATATTATAACATGTCCATATCTATCTATCCATAACTGTTATATAATTTACATTTTAACAACTACAACTAAATTAGGAAATTTTATTACGCAATTTTTTTTTTCTTGGTCAAAATACATCAAAATTATTCTCCTCCTTTGGGGCTTGATATTTGAATTTTACAAGATTAACTAGAGGAGAAAGTATTACATGTACAGATAGTTGACTAGAAATAGAAAATAAAATGTTGGAAATATTTTATAAAATATTGAAAAGAAAAATTGACTCTAGAAAACATTGGAATTAATCCTCATCCATTAAATTTAGTGTGACATTTAGACAAGTTGGAGTAGCTAATGGTCATGAGAGTTTATTAAGTATGAATTTAAGTGGTTTCAGAAAAAAAAGAGAGAAAAAGTTGAAAATCCCACACAGACTCAAAAACTAAACAGAGTGGAAAATAAAGCTTGAGGTTGTATTATAATTACTATTATGGAAAGAGCTTTTTACCCAACACACAGTTGGCTAAAGGTTTTTTGAGTTTTACGGTGGGAGAGAAGTAGAATTAGTGGGTTTATTTTCCACAAATTTCATATCAAACTCATGTCCTTTCCTCACTTTCTCTCTCTCTCTCTCTTTTTTGATTGTACGGAAGTAAGAGAAGAGTGTTGACTATTACTCCATAATTTCTGTGGAAAGGAAAAGGAAGAGAGAGAGAGAGGAAAAATAAAATTATTTGTATGGAAGATATGGAGGATGTTTTGGTGGGTCGATGGATGTTAAAATGGTGTCATTCAATATTCATAAGAGTTAAAACCTGGGAGCAAAACTTTGGGCTAGAAATTCCAACAGTAGCCCTCTTCTACATAGTTTCTGACTCTCATATTATTCGTACATGTACATTCCATATGATCTCAAATCTCAAAATATTTTTTTGCAGGAGTTAAACCTGGCAGCCAACGCCATCACATCGTTGGAACCCGGGTCTTTTGCTAATTTGCGTGATTTGACGGTACAACAATCTCTCTATTTCATAACATAAGTGTATGTGTATATGTATAAACAAGTTTTTAGTCCTAAATTAAGGATGTAAGTGGTTTTGTACTCCCTATCTCCCTTCATCTCTTCTGTATAGAAAAGAATGCAGAAAATACATATCCCCCTCTTATGCTTTCCCTCCCTTTCTCTTTTACTTTTACTATAGAAAAACTTGGATACTCGGCCATGTATGAGGATGAGGTTGAAAGTTGAAAATTTTATAAATTTAAAACCTTATTATATTTTACGACTTTCACTTTCCCCATACTACATTTAACATGTACTACTGTATGTATTGTATAGTGGAGTGATATATACAGTAGAGGAAATAGTATGTATGGTGTAAATGTAGTTTGGTCATGTGAAGGAATTTGATGCTCTCCTCCTCCTCCCTTCTTGCCTATTGTACATTTATGTGTTTCAACAGTTAATTTCCATGTAGAATTAAAATATGACTAGACCAAAATTCCATCTCGTGACGAGAAAGAGAGAGAGTGTGAAAACTCACTCCTCTCTCTCTCACTTTCTCTTTACATACAATTCTCTCATTTTACTATTTTAGATTGTAGACCATCTCTTTTTTTGACTAGTTATACATAACACACAGAGGCCCAGGAAGAATGTCACACCTTCCATTTTCTATATTCTACAATTTTCCAACCAAAGCCTCAAACAGATCAGAGAAGAGAAACAATGAACAAGATGAAAGTGAGAAGGACGAGAGAGAGAGAGGAAGGTTTTTGTTCTAATAAAAGTTTTTGAAGAAGAGCAAGAGAGAGGGGAGAAGGCCTCAACCTTTTTGTTTGATGACGTTTCTTGTAAAATTAATTTGGCTTGAATAATTTGCCTCTTCTTGAAAAGCTTAAAGAGATGAAAGGTGGAAGATGTTCACGCTCACGTTCTTATTTTAAATATGAACATACAGAATGTACTTTTATAGAAATATATATACAGACTCACCCACACACACACATGCTGCATCATCACCAAATGGAAACTTTACTCTTTGTTTAATCATAAAACTTTTAACTCATTATGTAGAATACTATACTTTTCTATATATCCCCCCTCTCTCTCTCTCTTTTACTTGTAAAGAAATATTATTTTTTGAATACAACTCACTAAATAAAACCTTGAGTTTTCTTTTCTTCTTGGAATTTCTCTTTTTATTTTTTTTTTTGAAAAATACAAGAAAAAAAAGAAAATGGATGATTTGATATCTCATTTCTTGAACTCTTTGATTTGATTGTAAATATAAAATATTTTCTTCCATTTTTCTCTCTGTATAATAATCTCAAAGAATTATATGGTACGAGTATTTATATTACAAAGAGAGAGAGAGAGAGAGAGAGAGAGAGAGAGAGAAATAGGAATGAGAGGGAGGGAGGGGGTATTTGTGTTTGATGAAGAAGAAGATGAATGGTGGTAGGCAAACTTGGATGGAAAAAAGTTTATTTAGGCATATTTTGCATTGTAAATAACTAAAAAAAGAGAAGCAAAAGAAAAAAGTAGGTATTTCCCTCTCTCTCTCTCTTGTACAAGGGGTTGACAGCAAAAGAAAATTTTATATGGAAAATATTAGAAAGAGGGGAAGAGAGAGAGAGAGAGAAGCAACAGAGAGACTTGACTGAAAATGAGCTCAAATGAAAAAAGTTTCACACAGCTTAAGGGAAGAATGAGAATTGTACTCAGCACTATAATAATATCCTTTGCCCCTTCGTCAAAGCACTCAGCTTTCTCTCTCTGTAGATTTTCTTCTCCTTCTCATACTTTCTCTCTAGTTATTTCATCTTCCTCAAGAAAAACTCTAATATACTAATACCCCTCTCCCTCTCTCTTGTATAGCTTTCTCCTCATTCTAGGTTTTTTTGAGGGCTATTCTATTCAACCAACTCCTTTTTACTTTCAACAATTACAATTCCTTAAAATTTAATACTCAACTTTCTCCTATTAAATGCCTTTCATTTTCTGTTTTCATTGTAAATGCCCATTTGTGTGTCTATTGTATTATTATTATTTAATTTATTACAGATTCTCAATCTATCAGAAAATCAAATTGTTCTCCTTCCACCCGTCATCTTCATTCGTAATACTAAACTTCGATATTTGGACCTCTCTAGTAATCGACTTCGGTGAGAAATAAGTTTTTGATTTTATTTTCTTAATATTTTATGTTAATAATCTAGTCGATTAACTAATCAATCAAATCCTTTGTTCCAGATCATTACCGAGAGATTCTCTTGTAGGTTCTTCAGTTGAAATTCTTAATTTAGGGTCAAATGAATTTGTTAATCTTCCTGTTGGAGCTTTGTCACAGGTTTGTTGTTTTTTTCTGCTTATTCTTCTTGTTTAATAATTAATTGTACTTGGTTATATAATATTAAGTGGAGAAAACAAAGTTGGAAAGTGACATTGATATATTTTAGAAAAAAAGTAGAGTAAAAATAAATAAAAATGACAAATGACTCGAGTTACATGAAGAATTCTTTTTCTTTCACAATTTTGATTTTTATGGGAGTTGAAGTGTGAGTATATTTTTTTTTGAACACTTGGCTGCTACGTTCAATTTTCTAAGAAATAAAATCAAGGTGACAGCTCCTCCATATAGTTCCGTCTCTCTGAGATATAACTCGTATCTCCAGATGAGGGAGGAGGCGGTTGGCAAAGATTTTATAGTCTGTCTCTGTCTCTACCGGTGGTCAGTTAATAAGTATTGTCAAATTAGACAAGACTGATTTTATTTGGCATTTTGTTTGCACACTCTCGCTCTCTACAGATTTCAAGAAGACTGAGAAGATTGGATATTTCTCACAATTCCCTGGAACACTTGGATAGTACAATGTTTGAGTCTATAGCTGGACTGGTCCACCTTAATTTGGTAAATATAGACCTCCCACCTCTCTCTCTTATAAAAATAGCTATATCTATAGAATTTGCCATATATATATATTTTTGAAAATTAGTCGCACAATCGACTCAGCATATTACCCGACAACGCCTTCGCCAATCTAGCATCACTAAGAGAACTGGACCTGAGCTTCAATTTTCTCCGAGCCAACTTCAAGGTAAGAAAAATTTTCTTCTTTTTTTTGTTCTACAGACAATTAACAAAATTATACATCATTTTTTATTACACAGCCAAAAAGTCAACAGTACATTTAATTTTCTCTTTTAATTATGCAAGAGAGAGTACTACTTTATTACATTAAATAAAAAAAATTAGATTTTATAAAATAATTCAATATAAATTTTTTTATATTGTCTACCGTTAAAGTTAAAATGATTGAAAAAAATCTGGGAAATGTGAGAGAGAAAATGTCTTTTTTTGTAGAGTGGATTAAAGTAGACAAGACGTGAAGAATCTTTTGAGATTGTTTTAAGAAATAAAAAAAGAAACACAAAGTTATATAATACAATATATTTTTTTTTTTACTGGAAGTAATATTTTCAACCATTCTATTTGTCAAGAAATGGAGAAATTGTTATGACTTAATATTTTCTCTATATTATATTATTGTACCCTTTAGAACTACACAAGTGGAATATATATTATGTGTGTGTGTGTTTTAACAGAGTAAATAAATATTACAAGAGTGTGGGTCGATGGAGGATAGAGAAGGTAGAGTAGAGGTAAAGTAAAGTACCTTGTTGCATCTTTGATGAATATGTGTACTGTGGTGGGGGGTTTTCTAGAGTAAAAGTAAAAGATGTGCCTTTTTCCAGAGGGTACACGTTATGGGTATTGAAAATATAGAGAAAGTTTTAGTCTACCTCCTCCCCCCTCCTCCTCTTCCTCCTCTTCGTCTTCTTGTACTCTGAAAAGAGGGGGGTACATGGGAATCAATGGGTTTTCTGAGGTCAACCGTCCTCTGCATAATTTAGACAGCTAAAAGTGCTTTAGAATTCCCTTGACAGACTACAAAGAAAATTCTTAGAAACATGGCCATGTCCATACTCGTACCTATGTATTATTTACTCTGTTCAATCATATGCTCCTTGCTTTTGTGCACTTTGTCCATTTCCCCTCTCCCCCCTCCTCCTTCTTCATTTTAGTTTCTCATACATGAACTTGTAATTTTGTTACTTTGTTTCTTTCTCCTTCCCCTCCCTCCTCCTCCTCCCTCCCTCCGACTTTTCCCTTGTGCTCCATTTTGTGTACTCTGAGTCCCTTCCTGTGTACTCTTGGTCAAATTCTTTTTGTGGTCTTGAGTTTGTACAGTTGCAAGTTCCACAACTAAAACAAGACGGGATTCAATGTCCTCATAAATGTTTGCGGGTAGTCAAGGTTCACATTTTGGGTGTGTACAGGATGAGGATGTGGGGGAGGGAATGGGGTATTGGTCAATCTGTTTTATTTTTTTTAAATAAATAATTTTACTTGTTTCAATTATTTTTTCAACCTCAAAAAAAAAACTTTGAAATAAACAAAGACAAACACAAAATAAACAAGAGGGAATGAGTACAAACACGAGACTTTCTTCACTTTCACTTTTTTGGGGAGATTATTATTGTCTAGACATGTGAATAGTTTTTATTGCCATAAAAATTTCATGATAAATTATTTAGAATAAAATACCGTCTTACACACACAAAGAAGAAAAGATGCCCAAAATCTTTTTTTTCTTTTTTTTTACAACTTTGGCTGGAAATAGACACCGTTTCTTTTTACTTAATAGAATGATGTATGATTGAACATAAGAGAGAATAACAAAATAAAAAATTATTTGGATGGATTTCTTCCTTTCTTTTCTTTTTTTTTGAGCTATATAAATTTTATTCAACGTTTTACGACCATGTATGTATTTACCATGTATTTTTTTTCTTGTTGTATGACGTGAAGCATTAATGAGATTGGTTTTTTTCCTCTTTTTTTCTTTTTTTTCTGGTGTTTGTGGGAACTGGAAAACAGGAATTGTTTCATTTTTTACCAAAATTGAAACTTTTACGACTGTGTGGATGTGGAATCAAAGTTTTACCATTTCTGCCATTGCCACACTTGGTGTCATTAGAACTATCAGAGAATGGACTGATGGATATCAAGATGCAAAGTTTGGGATCACTCTCAAGACTTCGACACCTCGACCTCTCTCATAATGAGTTGACCAACTCCCGTATCCCAAGTTGGACTCCACTTTACAATCTCGTCACGCTCAAATTAAACAGCAATCCGCTCAAAAGGTTTTTTTCTCCCTTTCTCTTTATTTTTTTTTGTTTGTTTCTTTGCTTTCACTTTTCTTTTCTTTTTTCAACTTGTTCTCTCTCAAATTACTTTCATCTGTACATTTTTTATTGGACTTTGGAGTATTCCGTGTAGAAATGGCTACAGGGGTTTTCTTTGTTTCTGTTTTTTTGCTTTCTGTATGAATTATTTTGGTTCCTTTGAAGAATGTTTTTAGTAAAGTACACCACTGTACAGGTAGATTTGGTAATGAGGAAAGTTTGTCAATGATCTTTATTTTTTTTTGTTTTTACTTTACAGTTTGACAAAAGACACATTCTACGGATTGGGGCGGTTGGAGAATTTAGAAATTTTAAATATTAGTAGACTAGACAGATTTGATACAGAGGTCTTGTCTCAAATGAATAATTTAAGGAGTTTGGCTGTGGAAACTCATCCAGCTATTGAGAAATTTCGGTTTCGTTTAGGTAAGTACTGAGACAGTAGTTGTATATTGTACGATTCATAAAAATTTTAATTATTTTTGTTAATAATTTAATTAATTAATAATTAAAATAATTTTTAAAGGTACAATACTCTCAAGTCTTCCACACTTGGAGGAATTAAAAGTAGTCATAAAAGAGTCAACTCTGTCAGATCAATTGATAGGAATTAAACCCAAATTAAGGAAATTGACAATCACTGGAGAAAAATTGAAGAGGATTGAGAGTAATGCACTTGATGGAATAGAAAATTGTTTTCATATTGACTTGGCCATTACAAATACGTCCATTGATGACATTCCATCAAAAATATTTGACAAATTACAAAGTGCAGCTTGGGCCAGACTTGACTTGAGTCATAATAAAATGACCTCCCTCGATTCTTTTGCTTTCTATCCAAGTCCTAATCGAAGTGTTTGGTTTAGTCGGGGAACCAAAGTTTTGGAAGGTGAATAAATTAGACATATTTAAATTTTTAATTATATTTTCTCTACTTAGTAGTACCTCTATTTAATTTGTGTGCTTTTCTTAAATTTTAAACAGGTGGACTTGTTCTAGACCACAATGACTGGGCTTGTGACTGTAACATGGTTTCTTTAGCTGAATGGGTAAATTTAAATTTAATTTTATAACTTTTTTGTTTGTAATGTTAATGATAAAATTGTAAATAAAAATATATTTTAGCTTCGACGTTGGCTTCGAGAAAGTTTTCAGTCACACTCAACGGACAATATCCCTCTCGTCCACTCCATGTACGAGTCGTTGCGTGTGCCAACGTGTACAGATGTCAAGGGGAAAATAATTCCCATCATTGAGTTGTATTCAGACACCATGTGTCATGCCAGTGCCCTCAGTTCGGGATATTCTTCTTTATTGTCACCCCCAAAATTCTTTATGACAAGACAAGAGACTCATCTTCACTTTGTGACCACCATCTTGTCAACTTTTTCAACTATTCTCTTCCTTCTTCTTCTCCAGTCTTTTATCCATTCCTCTTTTCTATTTACTCTTCTCTTTCCTATTTCTTAGGAACCAGTTAACCCCATCCACCCCAAAAACTCCAAAAACTTTTTCTTCTTTTGTCTTCATAAATCTTCCTTCCATTATTTGTAACTTATCATTAGTCATAAAATCTTGTTCTTCATTTTAAATAAATATTATTTCAAATATTTAAAACAATAATGTAATAAGATATTAGCATTAAAATGTATTTTCAAAATTTTACAAAAAAAAACAACAACATTTTTTAAAATATCTCGTACAACAAAAGAAAAAAATAATAATAAGGGAAAAAAACGAAATTAATAAACTCCCATGCCATATTTATACGTACTACAAATATAAGAGTAATATAAGTTGTACACATGAAAGAATGAAAAAAAAGAAACAATTTAATTGTTAATTAAAAAAAGTAATAATCTGTTTTTATTTCTCTAATTGTATAATATATTAAATTCTTGTATTTAATATCTAACACGTAAACTTACTACAGATACAATTACTAAAAAAAAATATTTAAACTGTGACGGGGACTACATTAACATACATATCAAATAATGGCTTCCAACAAAAAAAACTAAAATTAATTAGTGCACAATCAGTGCTCCTTTTAATTATAGCTTGACTACTGACTATTGTACTACGTAAATAACTAGGATGAAGAAAGAAATGTTTTTTTTACATAAAAAAATTAACTAATTAAACGAAAAAATTATTGTTCACTACTCGCGCGTATTTATATATCAGTAATTCTAGTTGTGAAAGAATGACGATCAATTTTCATATATATCAATTCAGTATGTACATAAACAAGAACAACCAAAGCTTGTCAAAAATATAATTGCCTATAACCTACATAATGTATGTATACAGTAAAAAAAATCATAGGTTTTGGAAATGAAAAAGCTATAACAAATGCAAGTAGGGTTCCATTTCTATTAATAAAAATAATACGTAAATTGAAAATACAAGTGGAGAGAGGGGGGGCTTTACAATCTAAAATAAAAATTTCCCTTGTTATTTAACCTTAAAAAATATTATGACATACATAATAAGAAACAAGATACTCCTCTCATTGTATTAAAGAAGTAAAAAAAAGAGAACGTAATTTTCATCAGAGACTCCAGGAAATACTATAAAGTTGAATAAGTACTACAGATATATACATGTACATGTACATGTACTATTTACTTGTAGGAATAATTAGGTACCTATTAACCCCATGTAAAAAGAATCATGTGTACATATATATTATATATATTAGATTAATACAAAATGTTGAGGGAGGTGTATTGTACAATTATACTTGTTTTGTATATATATGTACATATATACCACTTACCACACAATCAAAGTGCCTTATAACTCGAGAAAAGTTCTTTTTTCCCAGTTTTTTCTACTACTGATACTAATACTTAGAAGAAAAAAAATCTAAGGTCCTAACAATAATAAATTTATTTATTATTAGGTGCGGTGTTTATTCTATTAATTATTAATCGTCGTCAAAACATCGTCCTAGTTCGTATCAACCTCCAATGTGAATTCTTTTTTTATGAATGTATGGTTCCATTGTTGATTGTCAAGACAGAAAGGGAGAGAGAGAGAAAATTGAGAGCTCGGGAACTGTACGTCATAAAAAAAATAATGTAAACCATAATAGATAATATAAATAAATATAATCATTATTTAAATTAATGAGCTATTTGATAAAAAAACATGACTTGACAGAAAGAATTGTAATAAATTCAAAATATTAATTAAATCAGTGTCATTACATCAGTCTCTCATTTTTATTTATTTCACGGGCATTCTTTTTTTTCATCTTTTTTTTCATTCTAATTTTGTCAAGTCGTCAGGGTGTGATACGGATACGTTTTTACTGATTGGGAATATACGAAAAAGAAGGTAAGCAAAAAAAAGATTTTTTTAAGTGTACAGTGTGTTTCATATATATGTACTAATTAAGAAAATAATCGATAATACTAGGGAGGGATTAATTAGTAATGCTTAAACTTCCGTTTCACAAAAAGTCATACTTGCACTTGAGCCATAGTGAATGGATGACTACAATCAAGAGAGATAACGTGTAGAGAACCCACCTTAGTCATTGATCATCATGTGAAATCAGGCCGGATGTCATAGTCACTTGTAGTCTACGAGTATAGTATTTTATAGGAGAGTGTAAGCAGTAAAAACAGATTAAAATTGGAGGATTTTATTCTTATCTTAAATTTATCCTCGTGTCCCTACAGTATTAACACACACACGTGACCTTATTTGGGCACATGGACATGACATGGAAGTCATTAGTTGATTTGAAATGCCATATGTCCGTAGTCTCAGTCCGTTCCTTGAACGGTCAAAAAACTGAAAGCGTATTGAATTTTTTGAAAAAGTAGACTATAATTAGCCAATCACTGTTTAAATTAAATTGATGATCAAGATTTTTTATATGGAAAAATATTAAAAAAAATGATCATTTTATTATTTTGTGTTATTTTATATTTAATTTTTTTTAATTATTTCCTGTCTAGTCTATAGTCAAAGGTGAAAAATAAACAAGAGACTCTATACAATTTTTATTCAGTAAGTTTTATGATGTAAGAAAATTAACAAATTGTTTAAAAATTAAAGAGACTTAAAATAATAATTAACTTTTAGAAAATTTGAGAATTGGACTCAGTGAATACAGAATGGCGTCTTTAAATGGAAGAAAATTATTGAGCTCAATTCTAATCCTGACAATATCCATGTTGGTCTTATTGGCCTCAGTGGAAGGTAACCATGATGAGCATAAGCACGATGCTCGTAAACATGAAGATCATACCAATCACAAACATGAAGATCATGACAGTCATAATACCAACAATAAAATAGATGGAACATCATGTAGTGAAGCCACACAAAATACAGTTTGTCATCCCAGCTCAACATTTCTATTTTGTTCAAAATCCTCAAAATGTGCTTGTTTGGAGGATCAAAAAAATGACAAGACTTTAATAAATACAATTTTTAATGCAAATGAAGGAAAATGTATTGCCAAAAAGGGTTCATCTTGTGGTGACGTAATGATGAATGGAATCAAATTTTCACTGACTTGTGGAAAAGGACTCAAATGTACAGACGACAAGGATAATAAAGGATTCAAAAAGTGTACTGGTAGTGGGGCCTTCAACCTACTTCCTTCTATTTCTCTCATCCTTTTGAGTCTTCTGCTAATTAAAATACAAATGTAAATTCAACACCTACAACTACCTATATTTGTATCCCATACAAATTTAAATCTCATTTTACAGTTAAATATAATGTCCCAAAAAAACTTTATTTTATCCAAATGAAATATTTATCCATCCATAAAGTGTATTTTTTTTGTAGTGTGTAGCCTGTAGAAATTATTGTAATTTTATTGAATAAAATTCAACTCGTACTAAACATTTTGATTTTTTAACAATAGTCGTGCATACTGGTCACCACCAGAAAAAAAATTGTGAATTGTGACAGAGTGAGGATTTTATGAATACAGAGAACATTTGCTGTAGAATATCATTACATTATGTACATGGAATGGAGATGACGTGTTGAATGAAGGGGGTTCCCAAAATTTTGAGTCTATTGAATCAGCACGTTTTCTCATTCTATTGTCTTTTTGACTTTTATCCATATGACGTAAATGTCAACGTAATCTCCCCACAAATGTGTATGTACCTAGTCAAGTAAAGATTTTACAAGCTCACAAATTAGCAGGAGAGAGAGACTCCTTCCCTTCACATTTTGTAAATATAAATCGTCATATCTTCTATACCTTCATTAAAATACTTATAATGAGAGTTTAACTAGGCTTGTCATGTTCATGTTGGGGATATTCGAATGACGTGTCTATGTGTTGCGTGAATCTCTCTCTCTCTCTCTTACACACAACCAGAAGATCCGGATTTCACATTTCACTTTCATTTCCTTTTCTATGCTATAACTCCTCCACACACAGCCAACTTGTCATACATTGACTTTGGTACTTTTGACACTCACCTTTAGCCTCTACATGAGAGAGAGAGAGGGGAGAGGGGAATGGAATTAAGGGGGGAAGTGGTCACAAAAAATGACATGCTAATTTTCAACACATAAAATGGATCCGGATTGACTAATTTGAATATAAAGAGATCATTTATAGAAAGTTTTGCACTCACTACTCATTTTTACTTGTGAGAAGAACGTCAAAAAATTTTTTTTATTGATTTTTATTGTGCCTATACAGAAATGACCAATTATTTTTGTTTTTTCGTTTTTATTTTGGTGTCCAGAGATCCCATTTTAAGTGAAGGTCGTTCAGTGGAAAATGGTCGAGTAAGTAAAAACAAAAATAATACCTTTAAAATATTTTTAAAAAGTTTTATTTAATAATTAATTGACATTAATTTATCATTAGATATTGAATTTAAATAATGGATGGGATCGTGATCCAGTGACAGAAATGGCTCAAAATTTTTCAGTTCATATTCCTCCAATTGCTCCACTACAAGGGAAATTACCTGTGGCAGAAATATTTGAGAATCCAACAGCTGAAAATCAACTGGCAACTTATTTAGTTCCACCTCCATCTTTGGGATTGCCTGAAGTCCAAAGCCAAAGTCCAATTCCACAAGAAGTACAAGGGAACAAAAATAATTTTGTGGATAGTGAATTGGACCCAACGTATCATGAAAACCGACCAACAATTATTTTAACACAAGACAATTATGCAAGTGCTTCAAATGGACACGTGGAAATTAAAACAAACGGTTATAAAATTAATACAATTGCTACAGCCTCACAAATTATGAATAACAGTAGTAGAGCTAAACCTGGATACCTTAAAGTTAAAGTGAGGAGGAAGGTTAATGTTGAAAAATTTAAAGAATGTATTTTCTTTCAACTTTGTGAAAAAGCTTCTTGTTTTCATTATGGTCGTTTTGGAGTTTGCCAAGGTCAACCCAATGCAATTTAATTTGTTGTTTCTTTTTCACCAAAAAATAATGAATGGTCGATCTCAACTGAAAATTGTACATAATTTATTTTTGTAAACTTTTTTATACTATTGAATAAATAAATACAAGGATTTAAATAGACACCAATCTTATTTTTAATGTAAAGTTAATTAAGAGTCTAAGAATATGAAAGCTGTCAATAAGATCTTTGAACTCACATGCAGTGTAAGAGAGGAAGAGAGAGAGAGAGCCATGACCCTTGAAAAGCTGATTTGCATATAAAATTCACACTCTTCATACAATCCACGTAAATTGCATGCTCCATGCTACTGGCATTTACTATCAAGTAAATTTTATTGGCATTGCAATTAATGTACAAGAACCAAATTTCAATGTCCTCTTGAGAGAGCAAAAAAAGAGGAAAAGGCAAAGAGTTTATTGTTGAGCTTGAGCAAAAAAAAAAGAATTTTTTGAAGGTTGAAAATCTCTCATGCTATTTATATCCATAGTCATCTGTTAACTTTGGTTTGTAAATGAAAACAAAAAGAAATGGATTGATTATGTAAAAGAGTTTTTAAAAAAACTATGAGCTTGTACTTTATGAACTGAATCATAATAAGTTTGGAACATGTACTACAAATTTATTGTATTATTATCTCACAACATATTAGATAAGACCATTGGCAGGCAACTTTGATTGATAAATCATTTAGTTTACATTTTGTACTTAAAAAGTTCACAGTGCAAGTGTCAATACTTTTTTGTGTGTTTGTGTTGGAATTAATAAAATTGAGGATGGCTTTCAAAATAAACAAAAATCTACTACCCGTCAAACTCCATTATTTTACTTACTTTGCTGGTATAATCCGAGTTTATTAAATTAATTAAAAATTAACAAACTACAGACTTACATTTTAAATAATTATTTAAAGGTATTGCAGCTCTCTGGCCATTCATTCAAGTTTTTGGTCGTCAGTTGGGAATTTCTGAATTAAACATTGGAATTATTTTTACTGTAGCCCCAATTTTTGGTATAATTTGTAACCCACTCTTTGGCTACGTGGCTGATAAATATATGATCAAGAAGAGATTATTTTTAATTTTTATTGTCTTGAACGCTTTAACTTTTTTGGGCTTTGCCTTGTTACCCTACAAAAGTTCTGCTAGTGGTCATACAAATATTTGTAATAGTAATGACTCTCAATTATCAAAATCTTCTTACACTGAGAGACCCATGGACATGACAGTTGATAATGTAAATAATTTTCATCCAACTGAGAAAATAATGTTGGAGAGGTATGAACTGGAGGCACTGGAGCAAGAGACTTTTGTATTGAGTTATAGTTCTCCTTTGTATTGGTATTATACCATCCTTGTCATTTTTTCTTGGGTGTCCATGGCCGTCATCACTTCGGTTGCGGATGCACTCTGTTTTCAAACTTTGGGTGAGTTTCAGTTTTTTAATTAATTTCTTTACTAAAATTTCGGCTAATATGTCTGTCACAAATAGGTGAAAATCATCACCTCTATGGATTTCAACGGCAGTTTGGAGGTTGTCTAGCATGAGGTCACTTTTTTATCTCCTCCCGTAGGCAAGAGGTCACTGAATGTCTCAAGGAAAGTGTCACTGATTACAAATTCATTCAGTGATCTCTTGCCAGGTAAGCGAATGGGACTAGATAAAAAAAGGTGATCTCATCCTAGAGAGTCCAATTTTGTAGCATTGGGATGGGGTGCGGCGACTCTTCTTGCTGGATATCTTATTGACGTTATGAGTGACAAGAATCAACCCAAGAACTATGTTCCATGTTTTTATTTGGTTGCTGGTCTTCTCATTGTCAACTTTATCGTTTCCTACCTATGGAAAGCAAGATAAATTGTTTATCTATAACTTAAAATTTGGAAGATGAATTTACTTTTTTAAGTGCTTTTTTATATGAAATGATACATGAGTATAATAAATATAATAAATAATTTATTATTCTAGGTGGAGGAAGAAATTAAATCAAAGACCATGCGAAAGGACCTGATATCCTTAATACTACAACCACGGATTACCGTTTTTATTTGTGCTTGCATCCTCGTAGGCATTTGCACAGGATTACAGTGGAATTTTCTTTATTGGTATGTGGAGGACTTGACAAATACAAATAGAACATCAGAGCTGGAATGTGATCATCAAAAATGGCTCAAACTTCTCCAAGGAGCTATTGCTGCTGTTCAATGTTTTGCAGGAGAAGTTCCCTTCTTTTACTTGAGTGGTACATATTATATTCCTTGTGATTCTAAAAGTTTAATTTCATCATTTATCATGGGAAAACTACAAAGTTAATTACAGGTCAACTTGTATGAAATAGGTTGGGTCATCAAAAAATTGGGCCACGTGAATTGTCTATCTTTGGTTCTGGGGGCTTTTGGAATAAGATTTTTAATTTATTCTACATTGACAAATCCTTGGATGATTTTGCCAGTTGAATTATTTCAAGGCCTGACCTATGGAATTTTCTACGCAACGATGGCCTCCTATGCCTTTATAGTGAGTCCTCCTGGGACTGGGGCAACTGTACAAAGTATTGTCGCCGCTGCCTTTGAGGGGATCGGTACTTTCTCTAGACTATAGCCATAATTTTAGAAAAATTTGATGATTTAGTATTTTTATATTGAATTTAATAGGGGTTGGAATTGGAAGCTTGTTGGCTGGAAGTTTCTTCAAAATATTTACTGGAAGAATAGCATTTAGACTTTTTGGCATTGTTGCGCTAATTTCGAGCTTGGCTCACATCGTAGTCATGTACTGTATTAATTCACATTCCAAGGATCAAAAATATGAACCACCAAAGAGTAAAAAAGCTATTTAATTATTTTTTACGTGTATATTTTCCATAATGCTAAATATCTTGGTTAGTAAATATGGACATTTTATTTTTAGATACTTTAGAGGAGAAAGAAGACAATGCTGATGATGAGGAAAAGCAAGAGTTTGAGGAGAAGAATTAAATTAAAAATTTATCTGTGATATTATCTAAATTAGTATATCCGTGCTGCAAAGGTTAATTCAATCGTTTTCCAAAATTTCGAAATAAAATTTTGAAAATTTATTCTTTTGTCATAAAAAAGATGGATAATCTATGCAATGGCGGGAGGTTTGAAGCTGGCAAAGCATCTGAAAAAAAATTCTTCATTTTTCTTCACCTTCTACAATTATTAAAATTTTACAGCATATTTTGATAATAGTTTAAGTAAGTAAAGACTGCATTAAGATAGAAGGAGTCACCATTAGTTAATAGTTAAGTTAAACTTGTGAGTGAAAATGGGAAGAAAGAAGAAGAAGCAGGCCAAGCCATGGTGTTGGTAAGTAAAGAAATTTATAGTTTTGAAATTATGATTTTTCCAAAAAGTAAAAAATTTGAAGAGACTTGTTTAATAATGTATAGGTATTGTAATCGAGAGTTTGAAGACGAAAAGATATTAATCCAACATCAAAAGGCTAAGCATTTTAAATGTCACATTTGTCACAAAAAATTATACACTGGTCCGGGACTCATAATTCACTGCATGCAGGTAATAGTGATCCATTAGGTTGATTGAATCATTTTCTGGGTAGTGTGGATTAATTTCTCATATTTATGATTATTTATTAAATAAAGGTACATAAAGAGACGGTTGATAAAATTCCTAATGCTCTACCCCACCGTAACAACATTGAAATTGAAATTTATGGTATGGAGGGCATTCCGGATACGGATTTAAAAGAACATGAAGAGCAAAGAAGATTTGGTGGATCTAAACATACTCAAAGTAAAGATGATTCTTCCGATGATGATGATGATGCGAGTGCAATAGCAGCCAAAAAACAAAAGATAGAAAGTCCTATGCCTGGAATACAAGGAGCTGGTCCTCCTCCTTCATCCATGTTTTCTCAACCTAACCAACAACCACCACCCCAAATGCCAACTGGTAATCCCATGCTTCATATGAATCCAATGATGGGTTTAGCTCAACATCATGGACCAACAAATGGAGCCCTCCAACATCCTCAACTTCAACATCCTCCTCACGGCGGTATGCCCATGATGATGGGACAAAGGGTACCCATCAATATGATGCAAATGCCCAACATGTTTCCCGGAAATCATCCATACATGAATCCGATGAACATGAACCCAATGAACATGAATCCAGTTCAACAGTTACAAATGCAGCAGCAAATGGCCATGAATCCTATGATGCAGGGTATGATGGTTGGCCCTGGTCCAAATGGACCTGGTTTTCTTCCACCTGGAATGCAATTTCAACACCAAGCAGCAATGTTACCACAAAGACCCTTGTTCCCTGCAGCAGCCGCTACAATGGTTACATCGGCTGGTGTTGTTTCTGCTATAGTGGTATATAAATAATGCATTTTAATGACTTCAAATTTTGCATCCTTGTACAATTATGATTTTTTTAAATTATAAATTGCATATTAATTTTAGGGTTCAAGTATCTCCACCATGAATTCTGATTTTAAACCAACGGGATTACCGAATCAAATTACTTCAGTCACTCCATCCGCTCCTAAACCAACTCTATTTCCTGCTTATGGGTACGTATTAATAAAACTTTCACTTTTTTCTATGTTTTTTTTACTTGGAACATTCTATTTTAATTTTGTAGTGGTAATGCTCCACCAATTCAAAATGTTCCGAGTCAAAATTTTCCTCCAACCCAAGAAAAGTCTGAAGTTAAACAAGTGGTAACTCCTATGGTTGCTCCTCCTGGTAAGTTGTTTTATTACATAAATAATTATTACCTCTCCATTGACTGTGATATTTATATTAATTATTTATGTGTAATTTTAGGAGCCGGCTCAAAAATAATTCATCCAGCAGTAGACATTTCTTTGGTATTTTTTTCATTTTCATATTTGAGTAGTATAAATTAAAACTATAATTATTTAAACATGAGGAACTCAAAATTTGAATTTCATGACACGCTTACAGGAACAAAAGAGAGCGACCATGGCTAAGTATCGTCAACCGAAGATATTATCTCATTCTATCTCTGCCCCACCGAAGTTAACAAACAGTAGTAATGTTGATGCATCTGAATCAAATAATTCAAGATTAGGTCAAGCGTTATATTAAAGTAATAGTATTTATTATTATATAGAGAGGGAGAGAGTACATGTAAATGTTGTAAAGAATTTAGGAAAGACTTTATTCCGTACCTACCTTCATTCCGTTTACATATCTTTTGAAGTTTACTAAATTTTACAGTTTCCTCTGTTAGTTGTTGTCATTACCGGCAGCATGTAGCAATCGTCTATACCTAGTAGAGCCTCCAAATATCGTTCATGTCATGTGTTGTTCGTATCGTGTCGTTTTTGCCTTGTGAATTGTTTTGTATAATTTAAAACAATGTTTTGACCGATATGATACGCGTACTAAACATGTAGTACATAGTGCATACACTGTACATGTGATATTACTGCGTTTACAATACAATACAACGATAAGTAGCAGTTTTATTATTGTTATTTCAATAATAGTAATTAATATGAATTTTAATTATTTGTCGAAAAATCATTGAAAAATGTGATTTTGCGTAAATGTGGTGTATTTTTTATTTTAATAATTTTTGCCAAAATTTGAGTTATCGTTAAATGATACAAAACGATATTTTTACCACTCTGTATTTTTTCCACTGTGTCGTTTTGGCCAGTATTGTTGTATCGTATCGTATTGCATTGGAGGCTCTAATACCTACAGACAGTACACTTAATGTGTACTTGAATTGTCAAACTTTGACAGAGTAACTGTCGAGTAATGAAAAAACCATTGTAGACTTTTTTTACATGAATTATCTATGTAGTTCCTTTTAATAATAATTTTGAACATTGTCCATCATAAATTTTGGTCATGATTTTTTTTTTGTCTTGAAATGGATTTTACATTGAATTAGGTTGAACGTTCAGTAAGAGGTGAAAAAGAATCAGTAATCATTAGATATGACATTTGGGGGAGATCCACACTCTTTCTGTAAGTACAATTTAGTATTGAAGTGTTCTTTTCTGTCGTGAAAGTTAAAGATCAGTGTAACTACACGCATAGTGAGTCGTTTCCACTCGGTTAATTCAAATGCAATGGTACGTAAAAAGTTTTATTCTACTATTTAACTCTTTGTGGCATATTATTAACGATGCTTCTAAAATTATTAATAATAATTTATTATATTGAATTGAGTGATCAAGTATTTTATGATAGGTTTTTAGTCATGTTCACCACAACATGAACACAACCATTCTCATATTAAGTGGTTTGAAAGTTTCCAGTTTTCTTTCTCTTTTTTTTTAAAAAAAAGTATATAATATTCAAAATTTGATGCATGTGCTACTCATTGTACAGATTCGTTTTGTCATCTACTTTGCAGCATTCTACAAGGTACTAATTTTAACTTTTATTCTAGAATAATTTGATTTCTGTGTAAATTACATTAGACAAAAAAAAAGTTTTCATTGGGGGGTATAAAGCACAGCAGTAGCTAATTAATTGGGGAGAAAGCATCCTATTGAATGTCATTGTTAAATTTTATCATTGCGAGCTTTCTGTACAGAATAATTTCAAATTTAACATGAATGTGGCATTACGTAAGATCATGTGGTGATTATTATGCAGTAATTGCTGGCTGGTGCCCTTCCTCACACCTCAGCAACAATGAATGTCACTCTGTCCCCGCGGTTAAACCTTTTTGACAACACTGAGAGAGAGAAAATTTCTGTAAAAAAGGTAGGCCCAATTTCAATGGCTTTCATTTCACTTTTTCATGACAAGTTCTGAGGTTCATTTTCTTTTTTATTTCTTATTTGGTCCTCCTCATTTTTTTTTCAAAAAAAGAAAGAGAAACCAATAATTGCTCATTCAATACATTGTCCTATGATTATCAATATGATTGTGCGACCTCAGAATGTTATGAAATTTGTACTAAGTGTGAAGACGTCACAATGACTCTATTGAGTTGTTGTTGAGCTTGACTGTATACTTTCTAAATAGAGTATTAATTATCTTATTATTATGTTTGTTTCAATTTATTCAGTGGTAGGTTCATTTCTCTTAAAAACTCAAATTAGTTAGTTGTTCAAAAGATTCTGTGAGCCAGGGTAGGTTGTATTTTTCTTGTTCATGCCTCGTCATCGGTCAATTTATGTTTAAGGATAATTTTTATGTTTTATTTGATACCATTATTATCTCATCTCCATTTATTACCACATGGTTGTAAAATTCTTCATCATATTTACTATTTACGTAGAAAAATATTTTTTAAAAAAAGGTGAGCAGTCAAGCCCCCAGTCACTGACACGAGTCAAAGATAATGCTGAAGTTCTCTGGCTCGGGTCATTTGGACTCGGTGACGAAGTAAATATAAGTACATTATTATTGATAATTCTTAATTATTTTTATTTTAAAATAATAGATTAAGTATTTAACTAGTTTGCAAAAGTGTACTAATATATATCATATAGAATGTGTTACTAACAGTACTACCAGTATATAATAGTGACGACGGTACCTTTTTTGATTTAGATAGGGATAATTATTATCTAGAATGTTTATGAATTAAGTATTTGTCTAGGAAAACTTTGACTTTCTAGAAAGAATTTTTTTTATATATAAATTAGTGAGTAAGTCGTATCATAAATGTTTTTTTTCTGTCAAATTATGATACGTCTTACTAATAATTGTTATTATGAAATTTAACTTTTAAAAACAGATATTAAATGTGTGCTTAGAATGATGAATACAGTAGATTCTTTACAGAGAATTTTTCACGAGGGAGTAAAGTTTTTAATAGAAATTAGCAAGCCCTCAAAAAATTGATCATGAATAAATAAAGTCAAGTTTTTTTTGTAACTTGTTCTTGAAATGACAACCAGAAAATAAATGTCAAACTTGTTATAAATTCGTATATATAAGCATAATAGGTATATTATGTAATTTATTTAATAGTTCCATGATCTTAGTTTTTTTTGTTGTTGTAATTTGTATCGTAACGAGAGCTTAGTTGTCGTAATTTATATTTACTGTATAGGCTTTTGTTGATGGAATTGAGAGTACGGTTTGTGGATGGAAAATAATGATGAGACGGATGCAAATAATGATTTGAGAAATCATCAAAAGATTCTGGTTGACACCTTTATTACACGAAAAAAAGGTATGATTGTTTCCTCTCTCTCTTCTTTCTCCATTCTATATCCTCCTTCATGCCTATGATAAATGTAATTATTTGTTGTTTCATTATGAATTATTCTTATAGTATGTAAGTAATGTATATAAGGTTTCTACTAGAATTGGTATGAAAAAATTTAACTAAATGAATTTAGATATGAATGCAAAACGACATACAAGAATAAATAAAAACAACAGTTTAACAAAAAATAAATTATTATATTATTTAATCATTTGAGTTTATTGAACTTTAAATGCATCCAACCATTTGACAAAAGGATGGTGTTAAGATTTTATACCTCTTGTTCTTCATATTATGACATAATTTTTGATCTCGCTGAAATAGCCCTCTCCCTATATCAGTCTCTTTAGTGTTCAGCTCCCTTTTCTTACGAATGTTCACTCGTGTGCACATTTTGTTTTTTTTTGCTCATTATTTACACAGTAAAATAAGTTTAAGATGTGATGAATTATAACTAACAAAATACATCAAGTTCTCATTAAATAACAAGATTAAACTTTAAACCGTGCAACTGTATCGGTATTTACATATTTGGAATAATCCTCTGTGACTATATTTATGTTCATGGTTGTCTATCAAGAGGCCATGGTACCAAGAGAAGGTACTCTAACAATCATTTTAAATTAATTAGTTATTATTATAACTAGACGACCACTCAACATGTAATAGAATGCACTGTCGTGTGCATGTACAAAAAAATAAGACTTTGCACTTGTTATGCTTACATCGAAAAAATTAACAAAATATCGAGACAACAAATTAAATATATACATACAGCATTGTAAGATTAGTTACCCATTCGTGGAAAGGGTTTGCAAAACTTCTTTTTGCAGAAAACAAGATAAACGAAATACGTAAGAGATATATTATGTACATGTACTTTCAAAATAAGATACAATGTACGAGTACTATACAACAAAAAATTATATATTCCGAGGATTTTTAAACTAACGATGAACCTATGTATTCAAAGAGTATAAAATGGAGAAAGATTGTGGATTGGCATCAAATGCAATGTTTTGTAAGGATACAATGCTCAACGACAAAACTTTTCATTTCTTTCGTTTTTTCAATTTGGTAATCAATTGAAGCATTTCAACTCCTGTCTGTGGACTATCCATTGGCACCTGTCAATAAATGAACATTTTTATTATTGAGAAAAAATGAGATTAAAGAAAAATAAAAGAGACAAAGAACTTACCATGTGTCCAGCCTTTAAAATCCAAAAGAATGAGAATGTTTTGCAGGACTTGACAAAGGCTTCAGTTGAATTATTCAAAATTATGGGTTGTCGGGCTGCTTTCTTCCATAAAGGAATACCTGGCCAGTTCATTCTTTCAACCCATTTAGTAGTTCCCATAGTGTCCACGATAAGGTCAAGTTGTCCATTGTACACGTTGACATTGATGAGGGTATTGTTTAAAAGAGCTTCAACCACTCTAATGACCGGTTTCATGAAATCCTCCTGCAGGGCGTCGAATACAAGGGAACTTTGTCCACCCCATGTAACATTTTCTGGAATGATTCCCAAAGTTTGTTTGATTGGACCATTCATTAGAGTTGAAAGAGGGTCCGAATGGTATTTTGCCAAATGTTTTGCTCCAAGCTTTGAAGATTTTCCTCCGCTGGTCAGCCATTGTGATGCTGAGACTGAAGAAGTTGGCTCATCCGTTTCCATGATATTATAGAAAGAGACTCCATTTGTTTCTCTTGCAATTATTGACTCTGTTTTGTCTAGAGAAAGTCAAGAAAAACAATCATTATTGTTGTGAAAATTTACAAGTCAATTTTCAAAATTGAATTTTGTACTTTAAATTTAACGATTAATTACCCCATAGTGTAGTAGCTCCAGCAAAATCTGATTTATCAAGTGCTTCCTTCGTCAGGTGGGCTGATTGATTTATTAAATTAAATCCTCCATTATCAACCAGTGAAGTAGAATACAAGTAGGGAGCCCATGTTAAGACAGAATCAATGGGAGAAATCCAAGAGTCACCAAGGCTAACTGACTTTAGGTTGCATTTTATTTTTCCTTTTGTTATTTGCTGAAAAGAAACCCACAAATTATGTACCAAATTCATACCATTCAATGGTTAGTAGGAAGTATCCTTCATAACTCTATTGGTTAGTATTTTTTCAGTAAAGTACCTTTTGAAGACGGAGCGCGAATTGTGCAGCCATCTTGCCGCCATAAGATTCAGAGAAAATATATGTTGGGACAGCTTGAAATTCAGGTACCTTTTGAAGGAATTTACTCGTCAATTCTACCAAGTCGGTGACAATTTGAGAATTATTTCGACAAAGGAGCTTGATATCATTCACGTAGGAGAAGCCAGAACCTGTAGAAAAAATTATCATTTGTTTTAGAACTATTTAATGTACTTCTAATTGTAAGTCACATGTACAATTTTGTGATAGATAAATTCAACCATAGATGGGATAAATTCTAAATTACTTACCCACGGGATTATCAATAAACATCACATTAGCATAATCAACCCATGAATATGAACGGTTCTTCAAGTTGACATCAAGGGGTCCAATTTCTTCAAAATTTCCATATCCCGTTGATGAGGCCCCAGGTCCACCTATATATAAAAAAAATCATTAACATTTTTTTTCATAAGAGCTTTGTAGTTTTGTTTCAATCAAGCACATCAAAATGTATCACCTTGAAGCCAAATTACTAGGGGTTTTTTGGTGTAGTCAGTCACAGATGATGTGTAATAGAGCCAATAAAACATAAAAGCTCCAGGCCGAACTTGAATGTACCCTAGTCCATAAAATAATAATTTAATTATAATTTTAATTATACAGAATAATTATACAAAATTAAAATTAAACATTTAATAATGCAAGTACCCCATGTTTGTTTCCCCGTGTTTTTTAGGCCAGCTGCTATAAATAAAAATAAAAGGTATACTTCAAATGTCAGGCCATTGTCATTCTCCTTAATTTGCATGACTCATAAGGCTTTGAGTCAAAGCCAGTAAAAGTCATCAATTTAATTTTATTAATTACAATGACTTTTATACAAGTAAATAAATTTTTTTTGCACCACTTGAATCTTACAATTATGTATTTCAAAAATTACAAACTTTTTATACCTTTTGTAGGAAGATTATGTCCAAGAAGGGTGACACAAAATAATGTCAATATCCACAGGTACCTTTCCATGATGGCTAAAGTTGGACTGTTGAGAGCGAGTCTTGATTTGAAATTATTTATAATAGCAACTGAAACATTTTATCCTATTACTGACGTTGTTAAAAATAGATTAATCTTTTTAAAGGAGAGGATTATTTATTTATTTAAGTATCTCCAGCCTCTTGTTGTCTTGTTGTTTCGAGAGAAAAAATATTTCAAATCCGCCCTTTACACTCATCAGCTGGTCTAATATGCCTATCTATGGCACTGTCATGAGATGCAAAGCAATAAGGATAAATATTTATGCAGTCCAATTCTATAAATAATCTTTTAATAATAAAAAGCACATCATAGATACTTTAGACACAACATGGAAATTTAATTCTTCAACATATATATTGTTTCATTCATCAGAATGTATTTAAATATGAATTGCGATACTACGCTGTTATTTTTATATCATCCTACATACTTTGAACTAATATTATGAATAATAATAAAATTCTTGTTTGACTGTCTTCGACATACAAAATAATAGTAGTATAATTAATATAAAAATGGTAAAGTAATATCGGGACATTGTTTTTCTGTTATAAATGTACTTAAAGATGATTGACAAACTTTAAATGATGATTAAACTATTATGTAATCAATACCATGGTTGTATTATACCGACTTGTATGTACTGTAGTATTTAAATGCTATTAATGCGTATTGTTTTTAACAACATTATAAAAGTCACTAAAAAATTCCATCACTTTGATCTTCCACATTTGCTATGTAATAGATATAATTAATGTGAATCAGTTATGATGTGGAGTTGGTCTGTAATGTAACTATCGGAATTCTGGTTTGAGTCTCCATATACCCTTCCCCTCAACTTTTCTAAAGGTACAAAGTTGTGTGAGCATCTGTTTAAAAAGTGGTGAATCTTTCTTTGGTAGCTTTGTCCCAAATTCATTTAAAATTTCTTGAGTTGTGGCTTGTTCCTCATCATGACGAAGTACCAAAAATTCACGAATTTCTCTGAGCATGTCGACATGTTTTGGATTCACATGGTCTAAATTTTCTTGGCCATTGCTTCCACCACTTTGAGCATCTGGAGCCACAACAGGTTGACCGTCGACCTGCTGGGTTGGTTCAGGAATAATAGGACGTTTTCTTGCTTTAATAGCTGCTATTAAATCAGCTGAAGGAGTTGGTTCGTAGTCATTTGATACTGATGACACGGTTGGTCCACTAAAATACGATAACTCGTTTGGTTCTTCCTCTGGAATTTTGGCAGGAGTAGGAGTAATTGGTTTTTTTGCTGCACCAAAACGAGGCCTACCAGAAAAAATGGTTAAAGTTTAGTTAACGCTCCTTGAATTGAGGGGATAATTTTATAGTCACAATAATTATAATACAATTCTTACTTTCGTTTCACACTGGCATCAGGGACGGAAGTTTTGAGTACACCATTATGTCCTGTCCAAGTAACTTTACCCGTGTCTGCGGCCCAACATTGTTCCCTTGACTTTTTGAGAGCACGCACAGCTTCGGAAGCTACTAGTTCAGCCTCTTTCTCAACCTAAATAATATTTTCAATAGAGGAAATGTGACAGTGAAATAAATATTGAACCATGTTATAAATAAATTTTCTCTACTCACTAGTAAGTAGTCCTGTTCATTTGATTCAACAATCTTGTCATGTTTGATAGCAGCTTCTACTCCAGATTTGCGAAAAAGTTTACGAAGTACATAATCATCGCCAGTAGAACTCTCCTCCTCCTTAGGGTCTACTTTGTTGTCTTGTTTATGAGTCCGTTGCTTAACAAGATTAGGAACACCCCTAAATCTCCCAGAAGACTTTTCTCGTGGAATAACTTCTTCCTCTGGAATTTCACCAGGCTCCAAAGTTGATTCCAATGGACTCGTAACTGCTTCGGTCATCTCCATGATTGATCTTTTCCTTTTTAATGAACGCAAGTTAACGGAAGAGTTTGTTCCAGCAAATATAGCCTCTGTTTCATTTCCTTTCTCAACCCCTTCATTGAATGAAAACAGCTCTAACATGTCATTACTTTTGAAGAAACGCTTTTGCTTTGGATCTTTCAAAACTCTGTTTGTGAGAAACTGTTTGAATATTTGACCTAAAAGAAAACAAATTAATTATTTTAGTCTTAAAGAATAGACAAAAAAAGGGGCCGAAATTTTAGGGTGTACAGTGAATCTTTCATTTGAAAAATTTACACTACTTACGATGGTAAATCTTTTCCTCGATTGTCCCTGATGTGATAAGGCGATAAATTGTTACTGGTCTATCTTGGCCAATTCTCCAAGCTCTCTCACGGGCCTGGAGGTCTGTAGCTGGATTCCAATCTGGGTCAAAAATAATGACTCGATTTGCACCTAAAAAGAATGGAAAATAAACATAATTAATATTTAGATTATGATTTGTATATACTACATATGGAAGTAAATAAAATAATATCTTGATTATATATACCTGTCAAGTTGATTCCGAGTCCTCCTACTTTTGTAGTCAAAATAAAAACGAAGATGGACGGATCCTAGTAACGACAATCATAACATGAGAAAATGATTTACAGACAGTAAACATGATACAAACAAATATTGTACAATAAAAGAAGAGGTTCATTACCTCATTGAACTTTTTGATCAAAGGCTGTCTCGCTCCTATAGTGGTTCCACCATCTAGTCGTAGATATGTATAATTTTGTTGTCTCACAAAATTTTCCAAAATGCAAAGCATCTGAAATGATTAATGCAAATAATTTGAAAATTACGTATTTACTGTGATTCAATATAATACACACATGTTGTGCAAGTAAAAAAAAAGAAGACAACTCACCTGTCGACTCTGTGAGAATAACAAAACTTTATGTTCTTGTCTCTTCCACAACCTTAGTAAAGTTTCAAGAACTATCATTTTCCCGGATTTTGTCCATTCACCAAAAGTATCGTTAGGATCAATGTCAATATCCGAATCGGATTCTTCAGGCTCACTCACATAAGCGTTTAAACTATGATAAGAACTAGGAAGACTAGAGGAAGCGGCGGCTCCACTCATCATGTGAGATTTAACTTTAGGTACTCGATTCTTTTTGATATTGGTTGAGTTGCTCAACAATTTTGGTCCTCCATCAAATAAATGATGATGATTACAAATTTTTCTCAAGTTGATTAAACCAACAAATAGATTGAAGCGGCCTTGAACAATTGACTCGATTTCTTTGGAATTTATGTATGCAATGTAACACGCTTTTTGTTCAGGAGTCAATTTACAAAAGAGGACCTGTTCACTCTTTGGAGGTAATTGAACCGCCAGTGTCACTTCAGATTTCATCCTTCTGAGAAGATAGGGGTTGATTATATTCCTCAGTACCGTGGCACATTTGAAAGCAGTTGCGACTTGAATTTCAGAGGCATTAGCATATCCACCTTGTGTTATAGGAACAGCAAATTGCTGGATTACAAAAAAAAAGAATTTAGTAAAAGCTTGATGACAAGGACATGGAGAAAAATGTATACGTTAACTTTCTCACCTCCATAAATGCAGGTAAAGTTCCTATATAGGAAAAATACAACAACCAGTTAGAATTTTATTAAAATGTAATAATAAATAATGAGTGAAATAGTATAGTCACTCTACCTAGTTTACCAGGAAAAATGAAATCAAACAGAGACCATAGTTCCTTTAAATTGTTCTGTAATGGTGAGCCAGATAGAATGAGTCGATGAGCTGTTGGAATTTGCTTCACGGCTAATGTCACTTGAGCGTCTGCGTTTCGAATTTTATGCCCTGTAAAAAATGACATAATTAGAATCAAAATCATTGTTTCATTAATGTTTTATTGTTTTAGCCAAGTTTTAGGTAGGGCAGCACAAAACAAATATTTTCTCACCTTCGTCAAGAATACAATACTGCCAAGAATGTTTCAAAATTTCAGCTTGACTATTAACTACTCCTACATATGAGGTCACCAAAATGCCATTGTTTGCAGCAACAGAACGAATTAATCCCTGCTTGGATCCTAAATAAATATATTACGTACAATTTGTAATGATCACTAACTATTTATCATCATGATCCATTGAAATGTTACTCACCAGAATATGATCCGGATTCATGCAAAATCACTACTCTTAGAGGAGGCCACCAGGTATGAAAGTGTGAGACCCATTGATGCATAATTGTGGCTACGTAAAATAATAAATATACCAATTATTAATCTTGTTTACGATGTCCATTTGTATACGACTTGTAGAGGGATGTCTTTACCTGGACAAACAATCAACGTTGGACCAAGTCCTCGAAACCTTAAATGTCATAACATCCAAAATGAACAATTATACAAGTCTATTACGTAATTAATGAATATAGTAAAGTGATTTATTACTTGGAAAAGCGAAATAAAAGATTTGAGCAGGAAACTCCTGCAAGAAAGGCGATGACTTGAATTGTTTTTCCTAGACCCATTTCATCACCCAAAATTCCTCCACAATTTTTTTGATGAAGTGTCCACATCCATTTTACTCCGACTTTTTGATAACTGTTGTACAATTTCGAGAATTTTGAGTTTATAGTCATAATTTTCATTTATATGAATAATTGTTGTTTATTGTACTTACTCGTAAAGATTCTCCCATATAAATTTGGGAACTTTAAGCCCAGAGTCCTCGTAAAAATCACCGGTAAATCTAGTTTCCGTCTCTTTCCATTCCCTTACCCTGTTTTCGTAGAACTTGAAATCACCATCATCCATCTCTTTTTTCACTACAAAATTCAAAAGTCCAATATTATACTCAATCCAAAATTAGTAACATGATAACTTTTATCTATCAGTAAGAACCATGTTTACATCGCTTTGATGGTTTCTTGACCTCATCACAACCGCTAAGATCCGAGTCATCCGTATTCGGTTCTTGATAAGACTTTCTTTTTCCCTTGCGTTTCTGTTTTTGAGCTCGTACGGCAATGGTTCCTCTTGCTTCCTCCTCAGGTTTCCATTCATCTAACAGCATATTATACGTATTAATTGCAATCAAATGTGTATAATTTCTTTATAGGACAAAAAAGAAGGACACTTTTTTACCATCAGAACCTCCAAAACCTGATGGGGGTTCATAATCACTGTCTTCATCTGGATTGATATAGGTACTTGTTCTCTCGCTGAGTAGTGCACCAGGTTGTACATTGCCATTTCTAAATTTCAAAATAGACACATGTATTGCAATGTTCAAGCGAGTCTGGCTGACTATGACTATGATATTATTGGTAATGAAAAGTCTCACCCCAGATCTGATCTAGTGTCTGTGCCCTTCAAGATTATTTTCTTATTTCGCTTTTTTGGAAAAAGCACGTCGTAGTTTAAGGCACTTGACCCAGAAGCTCTTTTTCTACTTGAAGATGGTTTGGAATCGTCTGATTGAGATTTACTATTTGTATCCTTCTTTTTCTTTTTCTGAACCCCTTTCTTGTCCTTCCAATTCTCTTCAAGAGCCTTTTGTGAATCCAAATACGTTGCGTATGCATTTTGCATAAACTTTTGTTCAAATGTTTTACATTCTACAGCACTGGCACCAAGACCCGACAAAACAGCCTCCTCTTCTTCCATTGCTCAACGTGTCACAGGTCACCGACACTTAATGTCAATCGTTTTGCATGACTAAATCAGTGAAAGTGATTGAAATGAAATTCGAGTTGAAGAGTTGAAAAATAGTTGAAATACGTTTTTCAAATCCTACACCAGCCCGCCAGGAGACATTGAGAAATTCTCAATGTTTATACCAAAAAATGTTTGCAAAATTAATTACAATTTAACATGAATTAAAGGACTAATATGAGTGTATTGAGGTTTTGACAGCACATTTATTGTCAAGTTTATTTTGTAGAAGCATTTTTATGCACAAAAATTAGTTGTCAGTAATGTTTAATGGTCTTGTCACTTTAAACTGCTTATCTTTGTCTACATCACTATCATCGTCAATGATGTAATGCAGAATTTGAGAAAATGCGACTTAAATTGGACGGTTTTGTAATGAAAGGATACAAGGGGGAGACTTGTCGATGTCCCTTTATTGACGAAATGTGACTCCATTTGTGAATGACATTTTCCATTAATTTACTTGCAGACATTTGTTTGAATTGAAGAAAGGGGTCAAGTTTAAATTTGTTCCCTTGGACAGTATCTCCATGTTCTAGTTGACAAGTTTTGGAATTGATTTCTTTCAAGAGAAATGATTCATTGAGGGACATGGAAGAGTTTTCTCCAAAAACACTTTGACTGAATCCCCTTTGTTTCCAGATTGACATTGGGCTAAACATGTCCCGAATTTTTTGTGTCATGACTCGAAAAACGGATCTGCATTTTCCTTCATCCTCCTCTTTCTGGTTTGAAGGATAAATTGACAAGGGATGTCCATAGGGACCAAATTCCTCCCGTGCTTTACTAAGAATATCTGGCAAACTGTAGGAATCTTGAACAAGATAGTAATTTCTATTGGACTTTAATCGAGCTGACATTTTATGTACAATTTTTTTTATTCATGTGTCCACATTATTGGGCATCGCAAGTGGTCACAAGTAACCAATTCAAAGAATTCTGAGCATTTCATTGTCAAGCTTCAGTTCCACTAAATAGAAATCAATTGTTCCGTGTACAGGGAACTTGTAGTACACGCGTGTGTACTACTTGTTGTGCTTGTGATAAATACTTTTGAAAATTACAATTGGTCAATAACAATAATAAATAATGTGCAAAATGAACCAATGCAACCCGGGGCAACGAAATGAAGAAAGATGAGATTTTGATCAGTGCAAAGATTTCACTGATCGCACTGAAAAATGTTGTCATTTTGGAGCATAAATTTTGACATGATTTAATAAACTTCAATAATAATTGATACAGAATAAAACTGACGGTTAAATTTTAAGGTCCATTTAATTTTATGTCTTAAGCCCTTATGGAGCTACATATTAAATAGTCAGGTAGTAGCAATTATCTAAGATAATTATTCAGTTAGTGTTGAATGCTGATAAATATACGCAACTGTTGACATTTTTAGTTTAACTGCTTTTTAGACGCCGTCACTGCACATCTGTACCAAAAATCAATCAACATTTGTTTCAGTATATTTTCACTACATGCTTGTTCAAAAATTTAAAGACTCACCTTTGCGAATTTTGTTGCACTGTCGGTAACGCACTTGAAAATTGGATCATAACTTTTGCAGTTTACCTCCTTTGGATCTAAATATGAATGGAAAAAATTGAATCAAAACTGATAAAATACGTTAAAACTGTCCATTTTGAGAGAATTTCAATGGCTTAAAAATAAATACAAAAGCAATAGCTAAGCTATCTAATCATAAGTGTATGCACTGAAAAACACAATCAAATAAAAAACGTGGTTTCTTCCGAATAAGGTCTCAAGGGAAGCCATCATAATACATAAGGTGCCCTACTTTGTACCCGTAAAAGTTTATGTTTCAATTACCCAAATTTCCGGCATGGTGCATACAATCAGCCATGACTTCGTATGCTTTATCTATTAGGAAACGTAAAATAATATTTTACACTTATTTTCTGTAAAGTAATTGTGTACAAGACGAACCATGGTATTTTAAGGGTACGTTGTCATCTACAAAAGCCAGAACCAATTTCTCATCAATGGCACCCACTTCATTCAACTGCAGTTTCAGAAAAATGATTATGCAATTTAGTTGGAAACTGACTGATAAGGTTAAATTTGAAGGCACTCACTAGACCAATGTTTATTGCTACACATTTCATGATACAGGCAGCTCTTTCCTTCTTTTCTTCCTTCGACTGTACAAATTAATAATTATTTATCGTACATTTATTTGTTTCATATAAAGTTATTTAGTACACAAGTATCATACTTTAAAATTTAGTGATTTGGTACATTTGGACACCTCCTTCATGGCCCTCTTTACTGACTCAACCAAAAGTTCCTTACAAGGAGGATCTTCCTTGTTGGCTTCTTGGGCATTAAAACCAATAATTTGATTCTGTACGAAATAAAATTTTAACTAAATTCTTGAACCTTTTTTGAATTTGTATTCAACTTACCACAACTATTACAGTTGCAAATAGTAAAAACATGGAATTTATTGTTCTCATATTAAAATACAAAATTGAGACAGACGTGGAGCAAAAGGAGATGATGGTATTGCTACTTTCAGTTCCAAATTTTAACTGAGCTCATCATGATCTAGGTTATGGAGGATGATTTTGTAATTTTTTGAAAAACAAGTGAAGATGAGGATGAAATCAATGGTTTTGGTTTTCAGTTATTTGGGCTATATAATTTTTAAGCGGAAGTTGAGGCTTTCATGCAAAAATTGTCATTGATTAGAGGCACACGTGAAAGTAATGAAATGGAAGTTTGATCTAGGGTAGGTCATTAGTAATAGTTTTAAAATTATATAGTCTTTAGTGTGTAATTAGTCATTTTAAATAATTACACACCAGTCCCTTTTTTGGCTAAAATATAAATGTCATATCATTCAATGGAAACGGTAATTGATGGTTGGGTTCTCACCGGAAACTAACACATTTTTACTTGCATGCAAATCTAGTGGACAAGAAAACTTTCATGGACAAAATATTAGAGTTAAGCATTTCCATATATACAGCTATTCTATTCAACAGAATATGAACCCCGAGTCACAATTAGGTAAATAGAATCCATTTAATGTACATGGACATGGGTTTGGTATTGTATACTTTACAACTTTGTAGCTGATGGAAAGGGCTTCTAAGGTCAATGGCAAAGAAAAAAAGTGACAGTCTCTTTTATCATGTGTGTACTATTTAAGTTGTTTTACATGAAGCATAGAATGAGAGATAAGGTCAACAGATAAACTAATGCTCAATATGTAATGTAACTAAGATTTATCATCAATACAGTTTTTTTATTTGAGTTTCTAATTACATTTGGCGGAAAAGAATAAATTTAATTAAATCATTTCACTCTTAAAAGTAATTTAAGATTTTCATATTTACCTACACCTGAGAATGTATTTGAAAGCATTATTCATCGTGTGTACACTAATTTTATTAGAAATTATAGGATGGTCTTCTGCAAATTTTCATGATGAACTCATAGTTACTCTCTCTAAAGAGATTGACAGTGAAGCGGGTGTACAAGATAATGGTTGCAACAATGAACTTTTAAAGGTAATAAGCATCTTTGCATGTCCTTAATCAGGCATTCAAAAATCTAACAGTCTGACTTAATGTTTTATTAGTTGAAGAATGAACTGGATGGTCTTAAAGAAGACTTTCAATTTGTAAGCCATAACATTATTTTAAAGTAGGGCTAATTTAATAATTATTGTGAACTTAATAGTACAAGGAATCTCAGTTGGAAGCTATTTATTTCATTCCGGAAAGAATTGAAATTATTTGCCAAGCAATGATAAAAGAAAATGTGCAAGATCTGAGGAATCAAATGAATTTCCTGCAAGATCACATTTTGAATGTCCAACTACTTGAAAAAATTTCAAACCAAATTCTTTCTACTCTTTTGCAAGACTCTAACATGACAAAAAAAATATTGACATTATTCTCCAACATATTTCCTCCGAGAGTCCACCTTGAAGTATTTGAATCTCTCTTTAATCATCTAGACTCGATTGGCTACCTCCAAAAGTTGTCAAATCTCCAAGACGTGGTCAAGTTAATAAAGCCGATTTTGAGTCAACTCAAAAACAATACATACAATCCCTCATCCGCATGGACCAGAGAGACAGAAGAAAAGTTTGTGACTACATTGATTGCAAATTTATTGAGTCAAAACGATAATGAAACTTGGGCAGATTTAAGTCGATGGTTAAGCCCTGACTTTTTTTCTGTTTTCCTTCATCTGTCCGAAGAGCAAGTGTACAAAATTCTTCTTGACACTTTTGAGATTCATTTTGAGGACAAATTATTAACAAATCAACAACTCCAATACATCAAAGAACTTTACTACTACAGTTTTCTCTCGAGAAATGACAACCCATCAAAAATCATGACTCTTGCTACTATTCGATCCAGTCTTGTCAATCACAAAGAATGGAGTAAAAGAAAACAAGTATTTTCGAGACCATTGATATTTAATAGTATTGATCGGGACATTTTATCTCGAGTGACCCCGAATTTAACTGATGTCACTACAATTGGTCTTAACTATTTGAAAAATGAACTGTCATCCGATGAAATTTGGATTTATGGCTTTGATGAAAATGATATTTGGTTCTGTAGAGTCACGGATGTACTTCTGCATGCCATGCAAAGTGGTGTCATGACCTACGAGCCCAAAGATTTGGAATTTTGGAAACTAATTAATCATTTTAATGATGCAAAAAGTGTTCTATTCAAGTATCCATTTTTAATTGATGACGTCAAGTCTGTCGTTGTAGACATGTATAACAATCAAAGTCAAAATTTACCAAACGTTTTAAAATTTATGCAAACAATTCAAACAAATTTTCTTCTTGAAGAAGGGCTCAAACAACTATTATCAGTGATGAGAGAAAGTGAACATTTATTTAAAATTCAAGTTTTCCAATTGGCTAATTTTTTAATGACTTATAATTTTCACCATCATTCTATTTGGAATGAGTTATCAGAAATGGTCCAAATACTTTGTGATTATTCTTGGGATAAGGGTCTCTTATGGTTTTTACAGGACAGTCAAGAAGGAGTGGACTTGAATTCTAAAGCAAAGTATCAAATTTCTGCAAATGGTGAATATTTTATTGAATTGAAACCATTGAGCATTGATCACCCTACTGATGATAACACTGAAAATCAACAAGTGAATGAAACCATGTTCATTTGGGTATTTGACACCTCACTAAATCCATCAAATTTACCAAGGACTCAAATTAGTTTGGCCGATACATCGCCATATGGTGGGATTGTGGTTGATCAAAATGAAGATGGCAACCAATTTCTACGTCATGTGAAAAATTTCAGAGATCGTCGTAATGGTAAATTTGCCATATTTGAACCTGTTCTCTCGGTCAATGGTGAATCTTTTCAACTTCACTTTGGATCAGATTCTGTCGTTTCAGTTTTGTATTCTATGGAAGAACCCAAGAGACCCATACAACTAATTTTGAAAAATAAACTCGACTCTTCAACCAAACCAGCTCAATTTACTGTACAACGAGAACAATAAAAACGTACACATTTTTTTAAAAGGTAATTGTTTTTTTATTTTCAAAATTTTGACTCAAAACTACTAATGTTTTTTGGCATCAATAAATACTAAAAAATTTAGAATAATTGAACTGTTCAACTGTCAACATTTTCATTATCATTATAAGTCTTGCGACACCATAATACGTCATCGTCATTACTGTGCCGAGAAATCCATTGAATAAACTCTGTCACTCTAGAATAAATCCCTGGACGAAATGCCCTGGCGCATCCTAAAATTTGAAAGAAAGCCCACAAAATTATTTTCAACTTTCTCTAATCACCTGAGGTTAAAAAACCATTTTTAAAAAAACTTTCCTTGTCCCCATGAAACAATGCCAATTTGCTTCCATTGATTATTCTTCATTTTGAGCTGTAGGGGGCCACCACTATCGCCCTAAAATGTCAAAATGTACTCGATTGAATCAGTATCTTTAGTCAACAATTTACTTACAGTACAAGCATCCCTTTTGCCCTCCAAAAATCCAGCACAAACCATCCGATCAGTCAAAATATGTGGCATTGCTTTTTGGCATTCCTTGAGTGGTATAACGGGTACTGTAGTGTAATTAGAGTAATTATGTAAGCAAATTTGAATAAAAGTAATTGTTCAAAAACCTTCCAGTTTCTGTAAAAGTCTTGTACTAGCTCCTGCCTTTTCATTGGCCAAACCCCAGCCTGAAACAACTGGCTTCTCCCCTTCAAATTGGTCGTACACACCAGGTTCATGTAGACAAATGGGGCCCACATTGGCTTCTTTGAAATTTATGAGCTCATCCAATTGAAGTAGAGCAACATCAAAATCGTATCTATTCAAAAGAATTTGTCACCATTTTGTAGTAGAAAAAAAGTCCCACAAGTACTTTTTAGTAAATAAGGGATGGTTCATGACTCGTTTGACTCGAAGTCGAACAGATTTTTCGTCCTTGTCCGTGGCTTTAGGAAGATTATAACCTGGGCCTTGCATAGAGCCTTCCTCTCTAAAATTGAGCAAATTAAAAGATTTGTTGAACAAATGATAAAGTTTAATTTCACCCAAGGGGAATCTTTTGTGAGGCCATGGCTGACGTTATAGTTGAATCTAAAACATGAGCATGAAGCAAAACTTCGACATCCTCGGTCGTTTTCTTTGCAAACCAGAAACAATGAGCTGTGAAACAATAATTTTATAATTATGGGGTCAAAATTATGACTCGATTTGTGTACCTGCGGTCAAAATGTATTTATTGTTAATGATGCTGCCAGCACAAAATGGTTTTCTCGTTCCAGGTTTGACCAAAGCTACCTAAGCAATTCAATTGTAAGTTGACATTTTAATAAAAATTTAAGGGGTCATGTTACCTGCCAAGGAAATTCATTTCTTTCAGCATCTTTACCACCAACGACACGACCCTCTTGACCATGTACACCACAAGCTGAGGAATAATAATTCAAATAATTTTTAAAAAAATGACGATCCAATTAAACAGTTTGTCAAAAGTTAATTAACTGCAGGTAGGATCTTCTTTTTGTTGTTCTTTATGCACTGGAATTTCAACGGCAGTACCTCAAGAAAGAAAAATGTCAAAACAATAAAAAAACATTTTTTTAAATTTTTTAAAAATGTGTCAAAATTACTAGACGACTCTGTTCCACAAGTGACAGTACATGAAAAGCCTTGAACATTCTGGTGAAACTTGTTATTATCACCAGTGATAAATTTGACAAATAAATCCCTGGCTCCTTGTGACGCTCTGAATGATTTGGTCATTTTTTGTTTATCACAAAATTTTATTCGTCCACCAAGTCCATCAGAAATAATCAACTTGTCCTGACATTTGTTTTTCCTCAATTCAAAAGTATCACAAAATATTTCTGGAGTGCATACTGAAGAGCCCTTTGAAAATATTCAAAAATATTAAATTCCAGAAAAATTTCTACATTTCTTAAAAAACTTACAACAAATGTCCAAGTACACTCGATACCTGGTGGATAGTTTTGAGGATTGTCAAAGTTTGGTGACTTGATTGTTTCATTTGTTGTTAGTTCCAATTGATAGTAATAACCACACTTGTCTAATGCAATGAAGAAAATAATAAGTCTTTCAGGTCAATTAAAGTCAATTACCTTCATATTCTTTTCGAATTTTGCTCAGTCTCTTTTTTGGCTTTTCTTTTTTTCCTTTTCCATTTACCTGGCACAAAAGGAAAATAATGCACCAAATAACGAGTAATCGTCGCATTATTTTTTAGTCTCGTTTACAATGCTCACATACAAAAAATACTGTCAGTCCATGCTCTTGTCGTTCGTCTACATATTTTTTAATGTGCAATTATTAATTTTATTACAATGACAAAATACCATTTTCATTGTCACAATAAAAAGTATTCACACACAAGAAAATTTAACATTGATAATTTAATAGACTGGTTTTTTTAATAAAAATAAATTAAACAAATCCTCAATTAAATATACAGATATTTAATTTATTCCCAATTTTTAACTCTAAATTAAAAACATATTAAACTTGTATTTTCTTAAAGGAAACGTAAACTTTTAAATTCTTAATTAAATGGTAAAGAGTGACAACAATGAAACAATTATTTTAAAAGTTTTTTCAAAATACAGACAAACATTTCAAGTTTGAGTTTTAGTTCACAAAATTTCAATGTTGAGGTTTATCATGTTTTAAATCTTTGATCTCGTCGGATTGACCCGATTGTTTATTTTTAGAAGAAATTAGCCATCGGTTGACATTGATTGTATTTTTGACAACATTTTTCCAACCAACATGCTGCTGATCTGCTGGTAGTTTTTTTTCAGGGAATCCCACATTTTGTAATTTTGGAAACTCTTGATCAATCCTCGTCAAACTATTATTGGCACTGTCCCTCAATATTTGCATCTCAAGTAAATCGTCATCTTCTGCATCTACAAGGTCCTCCTCATCAGTGGCTTGTAATAATTTTTGAACTGCTTGATTATATTTTTTCTTCTTTTCGGCAATAATAATTGCCTGATGACGATTCTCGTTCATAAAGCGATAAAGAAGAAAAAATAGAATAATGTCCCCAAATAATATTCCAAAGGCAGTCAATCCAAGCAAAGGCTTGTGTAATAATGTCCCCATGAGAAAAAGTCCAAAGGATATGACACTGACAATTATGTGAATCAAAAGCCAACAATTGGATCGCTGCAAAAAATAATTATTCCTTTTAATTTAAATTTTTTAAAACAAAAAATTTAATAGTTTACTAACTGTTAGAGCTCCAACTAGAATAAAAATTGATCCAACAAGTCTACAAGTAACTGACAAGGCGAGAAAAAGTTGCAAGTTTGCTGTAGTAAAAAAAATTAATTAAAATAAAATGGGGAAAAATATCAAAATAAATATTGTAAATTGTAATTACAAATTTTTTGACTGAGTCCTACAAAGGTCCAAGCTCCAACAGTTCCCAACAGGTAAAACAGCTTGACAGATAGAGGAATACTAAATTGAATTATTATTACAATGACAGAATAGGATTAAAATTTTACTAGTCTACTATCAAGCTAAAGAAATTGTACCATGAAAATAATGGCGAGTACAAAAATTGATCCATGGAGCCTTGAGGAGCAGCAATGTCGTCGGTCGTGACCACATAGATATTGAATTGGGGTCAATGAGTTGTCAATATCCTCCAGTTCATTGCTATATTCATCATCCCCTTTACTTCCGTAGTCGGCTGAAACTGCATATTCTTGGTAATTTAATGGACTCTCTATCGTTTGTATTGTTGCCTTTCTTTTTGCCAAACTAAGACTCACTCTATTTTGTTTCATGATGATGTACTTGTATGTTTCACCTTTGTTTTTATTGACATGTCATTCTCCTATATGTATCAACGAATATATCATGCATATTCCAATAGCATGTAGTTGCATCGTAGTTAACTAATAGCAGAGATACTCGTATGAAATAATGACATACACAATTAGTTAATTTTGTCAATGCCCGAGTGAAAGTCAACTAAATTGAAAATCTACCCTCATGCATGGCCATGCATGGCCATCGTGCACGATCACTTTGAGCCACGATCGCGATCGATCGTGGCTCAAAGTGAATTTTTAACTTTTTGCAAAATTTATTATAATCTGAAAGCTACAAGGAATTCCTATGGTGATTTTTTTTCAAAAATCTAAAGTATTTTTTTTGGCTTGCACTCAAATTTGCTGTCACCGAGAAAGATTACTCATCAATTTGTAGGTTGAAGGCAGCCTTGTAAAAAGAGTCAGTCAATCATATTGTAGTGTTTCATTGAATGTTTTCTTCCACAAAGAGTCAACTGGGGTACTGTAAGGTAGTTTGAGGGCTATAGATAGTCTACGTCTACATTTTTTTTCTTTGTGTACGAGTCACCTATGATCATACCAATTTGTCTATAAATCAAGGTACCTATCAGAGATGAACCTAGGAATTGTTGTGATACCAAATGCAATCAAGTCCTGGTCAATGTTTCATCTCCTCATGTCTACCAAGTCATTTATTCTCATATTCTATTCCAAGACTTAAAAATAGATAGCAATTTGATCGTCAACACAAAATGTGTTATTTGTAGGTCATAGGTTATTATCATAAAATATAAATAACACAAGCTACATATTCATGAATCATCTCCATTGTTCATCAACGAAAGAGAGAGAGACATTGTGCAGTGTCTATTACGAGTACGTCAGGATACATTACACATGTGTCTAATAATTGTTATGAAATAAATAAAGTTTCATGAAAATATTGACGAGCATCTAATTTGCATCACGTTATATAAACTAATGTTCATCTTTTTCTCATGTGCTTGATTACTATTATTAGAATAGTATTATATTATGCTGGACTACAAGAAAGATACAACTTATGCCTGATTTAAAATACTTGAAATTGCCCATCTCTTTGTAAGAGAGATAATTGAATGAATCAACAAATTTTGAGACCAATTAATTTGATGTTTCAGCAGGAAAGTTTCTTGATGATGTTTAGGAGCCAAGAAAAGTAAGGAAAAAATCATGGATATTTTGTATTGTGAATGTGAGAAGGAGTCAACTCATGTTGTTGAAACACAATACTAAGCTTGTTTTTATCACCACTATTTTGTATATGGCCTCCAGGGAGTCCTTTGATGCAAAATTACATTCTTTTGTAATTTTCATGTAAAAAAATCGTTTTGTGTAATTTTCATTGAAAATAAACAAATAAATGCCAATGAATCATAAATACATTATTTAAATTTTCTCATACAAAGTCTTCAACATGAAATATATTGTGAAGTTTTTTGTACGAAAACGTTGTCTCACGATGAAATATTTGTCTGTGGCCGTGTTCTTCCTTATCAACTTGTTCACTTGTAATATATTTAATCAAATCTTTTATTTTCCCTACAACGTGTACTTTTTTAATCAATTTACATGTCTTGATACGGAGAGTTCATTTCCCTTTTTTCCATCATAGTTGTTGCAAGTTCAAGGTTGGTCTAAATTGCAATTAAAACTTTATTTTTGTGACAACAATTAAAATAACTTGACCATTTTGTCTTTTGTACTCTGAAGAAAATTCTGAATATTTAAGTTTAAAGATAAGCTCAACATTTCTCTTTTATACCAAAAAATTGTACCGCCATTTAAAAGTGTTTGTTTATTTCTTGACTTTAGAATTTAAAAATTATAATTATAAAAATTGATCACCTTGATCCAAAACCGCAATAGTTGACAAATTTATTGAACGATAACTTTCAGTGAGCAAAAATGCTACCCTGTCATTTTTTTAATAACTTCCGGCATTGAAAAATTTGTGATTTGGCAAGATGAACTCCAAGTCAATTAAAACGTTATTACGACTCTTGTACGGCCTGAACAAAGTAATTTTAGTGTCCTATTCATTTACTTGGAATTTGCAAGACTTTTAATTTTAATTATAGTGACTAAAGAGGGTGGAAAAAAGGAGCAGAGATCGACGAATCTATTTATAAAAGAACAATGTCTTCCCATATGAAATATTTTTACTCTTGTTTTTTGATCCTTGTAATTAATTGTGTAGTCGACTTGACTAGTCATAGGGTGTACAAAATAGAAAATGAAACTTGGATTAATCAAGAGACTAGTGACGAAGCTAAAAGTTCCGAATTGGGTAAATCCGAGTACTGGACACCATGGCGTTGTACTGACCGTCGACTTGAATTTTTAAAATTATTTTACCCCCTTCTTCAAAATCTTACCTGCCTCGGTGAAAATGGTCATCGTTATCATCCACTTAATAAAAGATCACCTAATTTGAATGATCAACAAGTTGACTTCAAATCAAGTGAGCCAAAAGGTCAGGAGATTGAAAATGTTGACAATGAAATTGAACTCATGGTTCACCAGTTGGATGTTCCAAGAATGAAGAGATTGAGGGGATGCAAATGGGAGAATCAAACTCATTTTTGTCACCAGCATATTCTATTTGTCATTGAACATCCACGTTGTACTTTAATTAAAGACAAGTCAGAGGAAATTAGTGGAGATGATGATGGGAACTTGGATGGTGTTGTTGATGATCTTTTGATGGTAAAAATAATTAAAATTGATTTTTGTTTCTCATGATAAACTGCAACATTTATTTATAGTGTTTTTATTTTATTTTTAGCTGGAATCTGAAAAACCTTCGTCAACTAAAGGTTAAAGCTGGAATTAGAGTTCACGTTCTAAAATTCTAAAGTTCTAAAATTATTAAAAATCTAAAGACTGATTAACTTTTATCTTTTTTTTATCAACAGTATGGATTTATGGTTTTATATGCTGTACACTGACCATAGTACTGGCTCGAGTTGGGGTCATCATCTTACCCCTACTAAGAAAAGATTTGTACGAAAAATTAATCATCACAATGGTTGGGTAAGTACTTTGCGTATCATATTTTAATTGAAAATACATGTAAAATTAACGTGAATGACATATGCTGATAAGTACAATGTTTACTTGCTACATTTAAAATGTTTTATCAACTCCAGGCTTGCCGCTGGAACCTTAATGGGCAGCTCCATTTTTCATCTTTTACCAAAAGTGAAAACAATTAATAATAGCCAAACTATGCTCAAGCGTCTCAGTTATTTTATCAATATTTAAATTAATTTCAGGCATTTAGTTTGGAGGAAAAGTTTGAAGGTCATACATATTTGAGTCGCTGCGTTGTGATTTCTTTTGGGTAAGAAAACAAAGAATATTTAAATTTTATTCAAAAAAGGGTAAATTTTAATTAGTACATACTTATGCATAAGTGTGTACTAATTAAATTACATAATTATGTAATTTCTCTTCAACAGTCTTTGGGCCTTCTTTTTACTGGAGAGAATACTGAAAATTATTTTCTACCACAAAGAGGTAGTCAAATAACATAAAACATAATGTTAGTTTCATGAAAGTATTTTTAAATATTTATTTTGTACTACAGAGAAGATTTCATGGTAGACGACTTAAACAAGTCAGTAATGTACTGGCACAACCGGATGGAAATCCCATATCTTTCGTCTCAGTCACAAAAAGTTCCAGTTTCAAAGACAAAATAAATCAAAAAATAATTAGTGAGAGTGAACAAGAGAAGAAACTTCCAAATTCAACTGATGAGAAGGACGATCTCGAACCACCCTGTGATAAATGTGCTGAGCAAATAGAGGATGAAAAATGTTCAGTTTCTGATGTCAGTAAAAACAACTTTTAAAAAGTTTATAGGTGAAATGATGACGAAAATAAAATGAAAACTTTGGTTACAGAAATACAGACTACAATCAAATGAATTGCACGTGATTGGATTCCAAGAAAGTCGTTTGAGTCAAGTGTCAACCGAAGCCTGGATGATAATTATCGCCGATTCTTTTCTTGATTTTGTCGACGGTCTCTCAATTGGAACAGCCTTTCATGACAGTATATTGACTGGCCTAAGTATTTCTCTAGGCATCCTTTTAGAGGAGGTTCCTCATGAATTGGGTATGATTTTCAGTTATTTGAAGTATCAGTTATCAGTGTCATGAATTTTTAAATGTCTTTTTAATTTCTAAACAGGGGAATTTGCAGTACTCTTAAATGCTGGTCTACCCTTTCGACATGCTTTGTTGTTCAAGTTTTTGGCTTCTTGTTCTACGTACTTGGGTCTTTGTGTCGGTATTTGGCTTGGACGGTAAAATATTTTTGAATTAGGTGATTGTGATTAATTATGCACACAATAAGAGTTAAATTTTCTAAATATTTTTAGCTTGGAGGCTAGTCCTTACGTTTTCTCTTTGGCCTCTGGAATGTTCCTGTACATTGCCTTGGCGGACATGGTAATTATTTTAATTGTCTTATCCCCTTCAATCTGTAACTTTCAATATGATTTCCTCTATAAAATGACAATTTCTGTATAGATTCCGGAATTAAACCAAGTCGCTCTAAAGTCCAGTAGATTATCAGTTCGGAAAGGATTTCGTGTATTATTACTGCAAAATTTAGGATTATTTTTGGGTATAGCAATTATTTACATAATGTCCACATATGAGAAAGTTTTTCAAAAATTAGGATGAAGATATGTCTTCCTCTAAAAAGGACATTATTATTTAGTGACAAAACATTTCATTTAGGCATTTAGTTGTAGGAACATAGTGTATGTAAATAAATAAAATTTCACCATTTTGATACTAGTACATGATATTTTACAATTTTTGTAAAAAATGCAATAATTTTTTGTAAGTGGTTTACTATGAAATAAAAATGAGACTAAAATTGAAACAAAGTATGAATCATTCACAATAAATTGAATTTTATTTCTTGTAGATAATATGCATAATATAATATATTATTTATTAGTACTTTATATGAGGCGAATCAAACAACTGATAGGAAGGTTTCGTTTTAATTATAATTATATGTGTTCTGTATACTGGTTTGCATTAGTATCAATTATGTATCTGAATCATACTAAATAACTATAATCAAATAGTAATGTAGAAAGTATTGACAGCCTGATAAATATAAGCTTAGCAATATGTACCTGGTTGTTTTCTAGTAGTTCATCTACGCTATAATTAAATTAAATGAATCTTCACCATTTTTTTTGATTGCCGAATTCTTGTCTACACATTACTCCACCGCTGCAGTGAGCTTACTAAATAATAAATATGTTCCAAAAATGCATCTCAATATAATGTTTGTAAAACGGACTTTGTTAAAAAACGTGACACTGAAAACTCTCCCTCCGTAAATTGATATAATTCTGGTCCATAACTCCTCGAAAAAAACAACAGTATTCTACAGTGTGATATAACAACATTTTTGTTTTTCAAAAATTAATAAAACCACTTTCAGTTTCATATTATATACATGTTCCCACACATATATTTTGAATAGTTAAAACTTTAAATACTAGGTACATAATATAATTTATATCATAGTTTGACTTGAATAAATTTTAATTGGAGTAACTCAATCATGTCTTTGTTTCTTCAATATCTGTATTAGTCTCCTTTTCAATTTTTTAAGAATTTTTAATCAGTATCTCAAATTATATTTCACCACATGCAAATCGTCCGCTAATTACTCTGCGCCTTTATTACAATCATATAGCTATCCAATTAAATATAGTAGTAATATAATGCTCTCGTGATTCGTAGTGGTATCTAAAATGATTTTATAATGATAAAATCTAGCATTTATCTAAAAGTTTAACTTTTTTCTCTCTTCCTCTGTAACTAACCGCAATGGATTCAATAATAAATAATAGCAATTTCATTTAATATATATATTAATAATAGTAAATATATTTTACTTTTGGTGGTTATATCATGAATGACGTATTCATCTCTCTCTCTCTCCCGCCTCAATTAATTCATCAGTGAAAATCTTTGTAAAATCTTACAATTATAATATATTAGATATATATCCTTAACTTTTAAGCTTTTTCCTTCAATGGAATTAACAATAAACTGTATCAAATATACTCATACAACAGAAATATTTTTTTTTCATTGCCTTGGTTGTTTATTACAATTTCAGTAGGAGCCTATTTTTATGAATACAATAGATTAATTATTATTTTATATCTAAATATACACAAGATATTTCCAATTTTTCAGACTTGATAATAATAATATACCATGTCGTCATAATGTAGGACATTTGCTGGCAATAAACGACAATAACATGGACAAATATTCATTTGAGTTGTGTACACTAAAAATTGAGAAATTTTTTATTCTATTTTTACAACAACAAAAAAAAGAGGCGACGACGAGGAGTACATAACACAGGCATGATTATAAAGATAGCGATCAGCGATATATTATAGATTTGTCTTGAATTCATAATTAATACATGATAATAGATAATAAATTTTTCAAAAACTTTTTCCATGTACTTATAACGCAATGACACATACATCATATGTGTATCTTATATTACTATAGATTGTAAAAATTTTCATACACAAACCGTTCTACCGGCAGTCATATATATATGTGTTATACATAACTCACAAACCGGAGACAAATTCGATATTTTATTATTATTTCTTTTTTTAGAACGCGCAACTATAAACTGAAAAATTATCATATATCTCTTACATACTACATATACATTATTATTACTATATTATAGAATGAAATTCACCACCCAAATATTCGGTAAAAAGTTTAATTTACTACTGTATCCTAGTTTAAATATATAATATATTATAGATTCTAATGTTATATAATTTAATGGAACAACTGCGACTAACTATGACACTGACTGACGGAGTAAACCATTGCCTTGACGAAAAAACTAACTCTCTGGATGTGATACTGTTACCATCACTTTATAGTTGACCATCATCTTCTTGTTTTCAATTTCTCTCAAAAAATAGGTAGTACATAGTAATAATGTTTTGCTTTACCGTAAGCCGTTAGCAAACACTTTGTATTTATAATAATATATATACTTGTGTGTGTATATATACATATATGTAAAGATTAGTTTCAAAAATTATGAAAACAATTTCTTGCTTGTTTAAGAAAAACACTACTACAATTATCAATTCAAAAATGGATTTTCCGTTTTCACAGGTGACCATGGATTATTTTGAGCCACGGTTGACGATGGTTGTAAACTTGATTGCAATTGTCCAGAGCCAATCCCTTGAATTCCTTGAATTTGAAGCTGTTGTTGTTTCTCACGAATCTCATTTATTGTAGGTTTCGACACGGCATTCTGAGCATGGAAAGGGTTTACTTGACTCGACGACCCTGTCGTCAAAAGACTTTGACTTGGGCCCACTGGAGAGAAAGGATTTTGAACGCTAGGAGCTGACGAACTTCCATTTGTTAGAGTCATACCACTTAAGCCACCCAACACAGGCGATGAAGTATGCCGGTTATTTGTGGACGGCAATAAATTATCCAGATTGACTAAGGAACTATTCTCACCTAAAAATCCAGCTGGATTCAACCTGCCTTGATTGATTGATTGTTGCCCTAGGGCCGGCGACACATTATTGCTATTAGTTGGCTGGAGTATCGACGAGCTTAAATGGTCCATATTAAAAACTGATGATTCTGACATTAATGTTCCGGTTCTTTTTGATATCGTATCAAACTCATCTTCATCGTCTCCACCACCACCTCCAGGCAACAAAAGTTTTGATGACGGCGAACTACGATTTGGTTGCCAAGGATCTGGTTTCTCTACTACTAATGGAGGTGTGGTCGAAGTTAACCAAGGATCTGGATTTTAAAAAAATTATTTTTTTAGAATATATCCATTTTTAAATGTAATGAATGGAACAGTAAAAAAGATTCGTATGGATACTACATACCATTAGCAGCGGCAGATGCAGAACGAGGTACTACAGGAGGCCCTGCCACAATATTTGAGGAATTCATCCATGGATCTTGTGGTGAGGTCACTGTACTACTCGAACCACTAGTTAGTAAAAAAAAATCCGTAAGGTATACTATTCATGTTTCTTTGTCACATCGTGATTAAAAAACAGTCATAACAATTACACTAAAGTCAACATGACACATATTGTAAAGACTCACCTCCAAGGGTCACTTTTGTTAATTCCTGGGACTGCTCCGATTTTGAGTGGTGCCCAGGGGTCTCCAGCAATGCCTATAAATTCAACAAATATTTTTGAGAACGTCGACAACACAAATATTTTCGTGTTTAAATATTATTATAATTTCGTTCATTTCACTCTCAGAGTATACGAAATTATAATTCATAGTTAAATGACCCTTACCTGTAAGGTGAAGTTTGACTATAATTATGAGTTCATGGAACCGAAGAGTATACGAAACCCACACCATATCCCACCCATTTGTTGATATAATTATAGTCATTATTATTGCATTATTAAAAATTCCGACTTATCTTTGAATCACTGAGATGTCAAGGCTAGAGGGAGGTACTTAAGGACTTAAGGGTACCAAATTTGAATTTGGTATCTTTAATAGCATGTCTGCCTTCACATGGAGAAGGCTAAATACAGTGGTATTCGCTATAATTTCGTATACTCTTCGGTTCCATGAACTCATATAATTATAGTCAAACTTCACCTTACAGGTAAGGCTCGTTTAACTATTAATTATTGTAATTAAAAGTAAATAATTAATTTTCTAACCTGGCAAAACACTCACACCTCCTATTGGAGGCATCGCAGCCGCTCCCCTCAAGTCTACATCCAATAAATCTACTAGGGCACTCTCATTTTTCGGTGGTGGCGTGGTCACTGAAAACTCTTGTTCACTTTGGCTTAATGCCATTTGTAGTCGGATATCATCTGATCTTCTACGTTTCTCCTCTTGTTCTGCTTCTTCTTTGGACATTGCCAATGCTAATTGTAATTGAAGCTCTTCTTCCCCTACTGTTTGTGGTCTAGCATTTTCTAATTCTGAATTAGTTCGATGTCTCGTATAGGTCCCTGGAGCGGCTCCACCATGAGCACCACTAACTGCTTCAGTACCTCCAAAATGATTTGAAGTAAATACAGGACTTGTTGGAGTCGTATCATTGGAATCCGATGAGCCGAAACCGGAAACAGTTTGAGCAAACCTAAAATCAACAATACATAAATAACAGGATTCCATTTCATCATTTTTGAATAAACTATATTATTTAGCTAATATTGTAGATCATGAACGAGATGACATCAAGTGTTTCCCTCATTTTTTATATAACAAAAAAAAACGCTGACAAAAAATTAATGATGACATGTGAGCACGCTTTCTTGTACTAGTCTGCTACTAGACTTTATTGTTGAGATCATGCATATCCTATTTCGTGCTTTGTATTATTATTCTTTTATTGTTATTAAATGAAAGGGAATCTACACAGAGAGAGAAATTGAATTTTATGTGACATGTTATAGTTGTGCTAGAGGCTTAAATAGCATGACACATTTATAAATAAAATTTGTCAAGTACACTTTAGTGTGACTTTAGTAACGTAGACATGCAAGTCACCATTGTCATTTCAATATATTAAAATACTCCAGACTGTTATTGTTAAATAAAAAAAAATCATAAAATAAAATAATTTCACTCAATTATTACCGTTCTCTGGCTTTTAATGCCCGAGCTCTCTCATTTCTCAGTCTTTCCTCAGAGCTCAAAAGGGTCACTAGCTGTTTGGCCTTTTCTCTCACGTTTAGCCCTTGGTCTTTATTATCCTCAAAATACTGGAAATCTTTTAGAGTCTGAATTGCGAAAATATTTTCCTTACATTGTTGAGCCACCTACACACAAAATAACATTCAGTACATGTAAATATATTATTTGAAAATTTTGATACACAAAAATCATTTAAATTATTGTACGTTAGATATGTACAACATGTGTTTTTCTTACTCGCTCGCTCCCAGTTTTGATGAGATACTCAATGAGAACTAATGATTTATAAACATGTCGCCAGTTCTTCCCATGGTCATTAAGACGTTTCCAAAGCATTTCCATAATTTGAGCAAAGGCCTCTATATTGTACGTCAAGTCGGCAATTTCCGACATTAACGTACTGGGTGGACCCCATGGATCATTACTCGTGGCTTCTCTCACCTTTTTCTATTCAAATAGACAAATTCAAAATATTAAAAAACCACTGTGAATAACAGATTAACATTTAGCATGATATACATGAGACAAAAATACCAAAACAGTTAAACTCTTAATACATGGATTGAATACAAAATTTAAGTGTCTACAAAAATAACTTACTTGTGGCTCAGTATAATTGTGAGCAATATTCTTAATATTCCGCCTCAGTCCCGCCACACTCACTTGCATCTTGCTTTTAGTTGTTTAAAATGAAACCAAATATACACCAAACTTGACTGTTATTCTTCTGTCAATTTTAAAACTAGCTCCTTCCACACACTAGGTTCACTTCCGTCGTTATGAACAGCACACTGAAATACAAATAAACATAATACAATTTTTATTTTTATTTTCACCCTTTCTATATCTTTCTTTTTAAATATATCAGACCAATTCTGGTTACACAAAAAAAGAAGAAGAAATTTATTAAGAAACGACACGGGTGTTTGATTGCAGTATTGTGTTCATGTCAGTTTCAATAGAATTTAGATGTTTATACTATTTGTGAAGTATGTACATGTAATGTTTCATTATCAAAGCATAATATTTTATAACTGTTTAGAAGTTCCTCTGTCTTTTCGTCGTCGAAAAATTTATTTTTAGAAATCACACCTTACAGAGTAACGTAAAACTCTCACTTTAAACTCTGAAATATATATTTTTTTCCTTGTACAATCTATACACAAAAAAACCTGATGTATATCCTCCGACTCATAAACAGTGAATACTAAAACACTAAACACAGTACAAAGTACAAAAAAATATATGTGTTCCTTTAACAGCATATACAGCATACATTACAAGTACAAGACAGCTCAAAACACTGTTCAGTCCTTCATGAAAAATTACATCGGTTTAAGGCACAAGTGTAGTTTTCCTTTTAAGGTGCCTTTAATCACCTTACATGTTACACTAATATGCAAGGGATAGAGAAAGAGCGTACAAGTCCTTAGCTCTATGCCAGTCTATGCACTCCATTATAACTATCACAATCTTCTACAGATTCTACAGTGTAGAATCTACACCCTACCTTATAAAATATAAAAGTATGAGACAGGCAAGCAGTTACACTTGCTACGTTAACATATTCAGTATTAACTATATTTTGTAGCCACCTCCTTCCTCATAGAAAACCAACAATTTTTTCTATTGTTCCCCTTACTCAAGTGTCATGAGAGAACATAAGAATGCGCTTGCACGAATATCATTATACGATTTGTATATAAAATACACACAAATGCATCACAATATTCTTCTCCTTAAGTATGAAGAACGAAGAGCCATGTCATCCCCCAATAAAAATTTTAAAACTAACATTCATGGTTTAGGTCGTCAGGTGTTGTGATGCACTACATACATACCAGTTAAATCACTAAAAGTACAATCACTCAGACTCTTCACTCCTTTCAGTACAAATGAGATCAAGAGAAGGAAAGGCAGTGGCACGTGACTAGGCTTAACTCGGTCAAACAACTTGAGTATACCTTGAAGATTTTTTTTACTATATTTGACTTTTTACATCTCTCGTAATTATTCTGTATACATATGTGATAATCATTCATTCCTTGATCGCCACTATGGCTACTACTGTAATGTGTGAGGTGAGGCTTTAAACCTCACACAACAGCTGTAATACAATGCTCCGTTCTCATCAGTCCTTCACTATTTTTTTACACATCCTCACACACAAACAAAATCTTTTATTATACCTCAAGCATTATTCCCTACACCTTCTATCCTTTATCGTGTTTACTCAAATAGAAGATGAGGAACGAGGAAGGAGTGGTCCACAAAGTGCTATTTAAGTAACTTTGAATTTGTATTATTTTATTCTCACTATAATACATATTAGTGCTCGCAAAGTCTCGAGACTTGTTTCATTATAGAAATACCTTTTTTTAAAAAATTTGTTTGAATAATAATATATTTGACAACTTCATGACAGTTTTAAAAAGGCACCAAAAGACCCAATTTGTGAATTTGTTAAAGTTGAAATTCCACGACTTTTTAGAAAAATTAAAATTTTGACAAAATTAGTAATTTTTTGGCCTCAAAGTGCCGTTTTATCTAGTCTCCAACGTCTCGCGAGACTCATCTCGTGCGAGCACTACTATGTATTTATACGTAGTATAACCTTATGCCGCTCCCGAGTTTGACTTAAAAGTGACGAGTCACCCCCAAAGTTTTTCCTTGATTTTTGAACATTAAAAAAAATCTAGATGAAACTTGAGGAAGGCTCTAAAATCTAATACCAATATTTTCTAAATTTAATTTATTTTGAGTCTAAAATAATATTCTCTCCACAATTTTAATAACATAAATATTAATGTACACATTTACAGTCAATGTTAGCGTAAAATGAGAAGTTGTAACAAGGATAAAGTTTATTTTCACTGGTCTGACTCAATCACCATTCAATATGGTTGACTTCCATCCATTATGTGCGTACACACTCACGCTCACCTTGCAATCTAATGGTCTCATAAGGTAAAAAACTATCATATAACGATTACATATTCATGTATACAAAATAATTCTTCCAGAAAGAGGAAAGAATGATGAATAGAATGAGCATGGAATAGTTGACCATTTTTTTAAAAATGAGTCATTCTTTTGAGACAAAAGTTCATTGGAAACCATGAAATGACTGCTTGACGATTGTCACTCTCGACGAGCTAACTCGTATGCATCACAAACCCTTTTACTCATAGAACTTCCCACACAAAATGGCATGTACCGGCAAAAATATGAGAAAAAAAAGAGTAAACAAATTGAACAGTATAGAATATGTGTTAGATTATTATTAATATGTGAATGCATACTAAACTCCTTGTAATAAAAAGCTGAAGGAATAAATTCGCTATTTACTCAATTACTATAAGCCACAATGAGGTTATATTGAAAAGGTGGTTTTAATCAGACAGATTGTGATTATTCTATATATCTGCTTGTCTGTTTTTTTAACTCTAACTGCGCACATTTGGAACAAGTTGTCCTATATATACGTACAATGTATAAATAAAATCTTTCAAGTCGAATTGCAACTCAACATGTCGTAATAATAAAAATATTAACCACTCTCCTTTATTCTTCTTTTTTAAATGTGTACACTAACAGCTACATGCTTTTTGATGTCTAAATTGATGTATTAATAATTCAAGACTTAATAATAGAATACTAGAGAAAAATGATTAAATTTAGTGAGACATAGGTAAAGGACTTTCAACTGAATCACACATTTAGCGGCATCTTTATTTCAACTTCCGTCCGCAAAACTAGTCGGCCTTGATAATAATAATTTTATTATCCTCATTTCCGACTTGTTGCTAAGAAAGATATTCTCACTGCACCTTCATATCGATTTTGTGTTCATAAAAGCCTATCTTTACATGGACTCAACATAGACGTTTTATTTTAACGTAACCTTTATTTCCTCTTCCTGTAATATCTTTGTCATAAATTGTTTCTATTCAACTGTCAAATATCATTCACAAACACATTCCTCCTCTATCCTCTTCTGTCTTACGAATTGAAATAATCAAAAACAATATTTTTTTGCTTGGACAAATAATATATATTGTGACTGGATTGATACAATGAATTTACAAAAGTTACCAACAACAATTTTTGTATATAATCTATAAGTATTCACTGAACACTATTCACACTCTCTTTATAAGATGAAATTTATACTAAAAGACAAGGAAATATGAACATAAAATAATATAACTCTTCTTCTGAATTAATGATAATAAAGGATAAAAAAAAATAATCATATGCAGTACACAATAAAATAAAAATTGCCAAAACAAATTAAATTAATAAAAGGGCTTCCTCAAGTTCAAGTATAGTACGACAGACATAATATGTACCATTCTAAATCCCAATGTGACACAAGAACAAAAAAAAATTCAAAAGTTTACAATCTCTTTCCCTCTTTACATACATGTTTGTGTAGACTTTCTATACAAGTTGCACTTGTGCCTTATGGGTAAGTTATTGAATGAAGCAACTTGTTTACTCTTCTTTTTATTATATACAGATATACAATTTATATTATGAACTTTACACCAGTACAAGGTTTGCGCTAGTACATTTTTTTTTAAAAAAAATTATGAAACAGTTACGCAATGAGAGAAATATCATATAAAGGTGAACTAAAGTAAAATGAATATAATATTTGAGATTGTGTTGAATACGATGGTTGAAGGACAACCCTTGTGTCTTCTACTCTACTCGTACATACTACAAATGATTTGCTTGTGACCTCATGTCATATTCACAGATTATTGTCAAACCTCTAAACTGCAAACGACAAAAAATAATGGAATACACTTTATACCACTACAAGCCATCTCAACGCACTTACTGAAAAGACAGCATCAATTCTACGAGCTCAAATGTCTTCTTGTGACTCTCTTCACTCTTCAGGATATGTACACATTAGTCATCATGGAATGACAAATGATGACAACACAAATGATGATACACAGTCAGTCACAATATCAAATAGAAATTGAGTTGAGTAACTCCACGTAAATAAGGCCTCTTGATTTTCATTTTTAACCATTGATATTTTTAAATTGATTGTTACAAAGACAGTCTTCATCAGCCATAACTAGTGTATATTAAACATTATGAACATGTCACATACATATGGCATTATATGAATATCATAATATTCATGTGTATGAGACAAAATTCAGGATCTATTTTCAACATGTACGAAATCAGTATTCTTGATAAATTTTACAGCTTTGCATCAGACGACTGTACAATAGTGTCAGCGCAATTATAGGTCAAATTTGTCTGATTATTTTTTTCAGGGTCACAAAAATTGTCCAAAATAAAAAGAATGATAATAATTATCTGGACAATAAATCTTTCCATTTTTGCAGAAACATTATGTTCAAGACACAATTTTAACCTAATATCAATAAAATAAATAAAAGTATTCCCTTGATAAAATCGAACAGCCCAAATACTAAATCCGTCAGTGACACATAAATTGTCAGTCAATATTAGCGTTATAAAATAGTCACTTTGGTTCAATTTGAACGACTCACTAGTATTAAAAGTACTAGCTATATTTGACTGAAGATGATGACACAACTTCCATATGTACTACTACTCTACTACATTGATATATCTAATATCCGCCCTTTCAAGACTACTGTTGCAAATTAAAACATTGTGTGGGGAACAAAAAAAAACTTCTTTGTATCCTCCCAACTTGGGAGTCCCAACTCAAAACGTAAACCACAAGAAATATTATATTACAATGTAAACTTGTAAGTACAGGAGACTACAAATAAACATATTTCGACTATAGAATAGCAATAATAATATGTACGTTGAATGATCCTTCACAAAATATTATTTGAATGTTAGACAGTGCTAAAAGAAAATAACATTAATTTTCCCGTTAATTAATCAAACATACAATGTCAGCTACACAGGACAATTTCAGACGAATTACAAAATCACAAAAGTGGCATGCAATTTATTTGAAAATATTTATTTACAATTTATGAATTTAAAAAAAACTTTAAATATTTAATTAAATGCATCATTTTTGACATTGCAGAGCCACTGTCAAGTAGTTCACTGGCAGGAGCTATTTCTCTCTACACAAACACTTATTGTATGGCATTTCTGGTGTTCAAGTGTCATATTTGGTAGCATTTCCAAATAATGATTTCAAGTAGATGCCTCTATACCTGGCATAAAACCAATAATATTTTGCCAATCGATACATTACATTCGTAACCGACATTTCCCCCCTACACAAAACCTTGCCCGTGTGATGACTGACTTGGGTTAGCAAAACGGTATTAAAAATATAGACACTTGCATGGGGACGCATAAGTGACGTACGTAATAAATACGGGAACACATGCAATGTCATTCTGACTATTCTGAGAATGGCATTCTCAAAGTCAAACTTGTTGTCCGTATCATCAGCATACCGAAATTCGCAAAAAACCGACCAATCAATAGCCACATACGCATGCAGAAGAAACAAATGGCAAGTCCTTTTTAAAAAAAAGACCACACTCTTTACATTCACATTAGCCATGCTTTTGCTGTATTTTTGTGTGCACGAACGATGCTCGTGTGTATATCATATTATTATACAGTGTGTCCAATTGTCAGTCTACATGGTTTCTTATGAGAGCACTATTTCCCTAGTTTCGACATGTTAAAAGA